>OMKL01153350.1:0-14956 GCA_900302295.1 Parasudis fraserbrunneri | reverse complement strand
CACACACACACATCCCACAAGATAAATCTATAATTAAAGAAATAGTGGAAGATGCCCTTAAGGACGCTGCCCTTTAGGCAGTTGTATAATCTGACAATTGTCTAGAAAGCTATATAGGCCTAATAGCTCAAACCTGTGATGTCATCAAGATGTAAAGTCTGGAACTGCCCCATACTGTGGAGCACCCTGGAGGATTTCCTAGGGAAAACTAAATTTTCCAGTACAGAACTGGTAAGAGACTACGATAAAATAACGGGGGGAACAAAGATGAATTCTTAAATTGAGCGGTATATCAGTGCAGCATAAAAATGGTGTTGGCAAGATTTGCAGCAAAGGCTTCCGATCATACATGCATGTCCATGAGATACCCATTTTTAAGCTAATAATATATCCATCTTACAACACTTGTCTCCTGTGATTCACCTGCAGAGATAGAAAAAAATGAGTTGGCTATAGGTAGCTCAACTTCCAAAACAATAACAGTGAACTGTCAAAATGAGAGCCCATCTATGTTTTCGACCCCGCCCCCTTTTAGCTACACGGACATTCATAATTCCTATCCTGCTTAAAAGTCTGCACTGTTCATCAATCAAAGTCTGTATTCTATAATCTTGTTGTCTAACGTTAGCCTACATCTGAAACTAATGTAAAAATCCTTATTAATAATTTTTGCTTCCATAAATTCTTAGGCGGCTCCCATGAATGAAGGCCTACCGCCCGGCTAAAATGACTTGAGAGTTGTTGTTGTTGTCGTTGATGTTGTTGTTTTGTTGTTATATACCTATTTTTTTCATCCAAGTTTTAAACTATTTCATTCATTTGCGTATGCACTTTATCCATGTAAATCACCGTAAGTAAACGTGTTTCAACAGTTACATTAAGTTACTGACACCGTACAGACCAAAAACGCCGCTGTCGTGTGCCCATAGCCTAAACATTGTCATGCGCAGCAGAATACTTTAAAAACTTTTCCAAACTCACCTTCCTCGCGTCGAGTCGCATTTTCCTCCTCATCTCTTGTCACTTGCGTGATTACTGACGACGAATGGTCCATTAGATCCGTTAATCAAAGACACAGACCTTAATGCTCTATACGAATAGTTCGAGGGGTTATGGCAAAAATTATTTATATTTTGCCACTCCCTGTCTACATACGCGCATACTGTGCGTGAAAAAAGATAAGTTCTTAAAAAAAAAAAAAAAAAACGCTTACCCAACAGAACACATCGGACCAAACGAATTAAAACGCTAAGTATAAAACTAATGAAAGTTGGTAACTTTGTTTCTACATGGACTTGGGTTAACTTCAATCAATTTCACGATGCAAACATGGAACTTGACGGTTTCAAGGAAGCCCTGTTCTTAAAGCCACAATGCAGGATGTGAAGTTGTTTTAGTTGCGCAAAAAATGTAGGCCCCAGTCGTAAAATAGGTTGTGTCTTGATGAGGTGGTGTTATACCTAAAAAGCAACGTGGTTTTTATATGTAGGAATACAATATAATTTGGTTAATATCTCAGTGTAAATTATGTGTCTTTATTTAATGATCTAGTTGAATTCATTAGGCCTACTAGCTGGGAACTGAATGCTGATTTAACCGATTCAATTTACAGCAGGATGTAACCAAGCGGAAATTTGTGAGGTGTCTTTTAAAGTTTGCTCTAACTTTGAGGATGGCGAGGGAACCCTTGAAACCGACCATTTAAAGGAGGAAGTTAGGGACAGTCTTCAAATTATGCGCATAGGAGTTGAAAGTCCAATTCTTCCAGTCTTCCACAACTGCAGGCTCCTTGTCCTTCATATAGCCTAGCTAAGCTACTGTACAATTAGAATATTCCTTATTGCCATTGTGTGTTATTGAATAGGCTTGGCCTGTTCATTAAGCTATAATAATTAAAAAAATTATAATAATAACAACAACAACAACGATAATAACAACAATAATAATAATAATGATGATGATAGCCTAATAATAATACTGCTAATAATAATGATAATTAATTATCATGATGATGATTAATAATAATGATGTTGATGGCGATGATAATAACAATAAGAAGAAGAAGAATGTACTTTGTCCAATTGTTGGGAATTATTATTAGTCTGGAGAAGGGACGCCTTAAATCAAACTTGCACTCAGTGGATAGAGTAATTTGATCCGTTAATAACATCTCATGATTTTATGTGTGATATACCTGTGCACACATAATAGTAGTCCCCCACAACCTACTGTAGAAAGCAATCCTGGGACCTTCTCCCATATGTCTTCCCTGCGCAGTAACAAGGGTTGGGAAGTTGCTGATTACATGGATACATGGATTACACAGATTATGGTAACTTGATTAAATATTAGATATTTTACATATAATATAATTTGTTGGGGTTTGGGGAGGGGGGTCATTGTGGGATTAGGGATACAAACATCATTTTATATGTTTGTGTGAGCTCTTAAACCCAAATGAGCTTTATATTCTACCACTGCTAAGGTCTGAACCAGAATTAAAACCTCAATTGAGTGGGAGATTCATTGTCAATTGACCAACCCCAGATTTTACATCCCAGTGACATCAGCGGCAGTGTCTGCAGTGCTGCACTGGCCGCACTGTCATTTACACTATGGATGTGCCTGTACAATAGTTAAGTAATTTCATTTGTATGGGGAGGGGAGCGGGGGCCCAGAGGCGCACAGGGCCCAGAATTTATTGCTTACGCCCCTGTGTGTAAATACCCTCTCATCATATATACTATCTCAATTAAGACCTCAAGAAGGAGGACATCACATTTTTGTATCAACCAACATTGCAGTGAAGATTAATAGAATATCACTGTGAGAGTCAGAAAGACACGTTGCATTATGCGGCACTTGAAATACCTGTTTTTTCATGAATCCCGATGTCTCACACTGACTATTTATTGTAGCCGTAAGTTCGTAAATTTCAATAAAGAAACTCAAAAACAAGCATTTAGCAAAAAAAAAAAAAAGAATCATTTAAGCTTTATTGAGAATATACGTAGTTCTTAAGTTATGTACATCTTTGAACACAGCACTGTTTTACTCACACTGCAATTGGATATCAGCGACTCTTCATGACATTACGATAAAAGCAGAGATGGGCACGTTAAAAAAAAAAGATGGTGGACTCGGAGGACGTATTAGAGGACGTCCACGCGAGCGAAGGACTGGTCGGTGCCCAGGTTGTTCTCCACAAACACTTCATACTTGCCCGCGTCAGACAGCCTCGCATTTTTGATCGTCAGGATCGTGTCCGTGTCCCCGATGTCATAGAAAACCCTGGAGGTTAATGACATCATCAACATTATTTGGAGCTCTCCTGAACCAATGGGAAATACTTCTACTTGATATCTATAGTGTGTGTGTTGATATCTGTATATTAAAATATATTTATAAGTATTTTTAATAACATAACATGGACCCAAAGCGCTTAAGAGTACTATGAGTACTATTTTTTGTACTATTTTAGTACATTTTTAGCATGGTGTGGCCCCAGTGGAATCAAAGCCTTAACCCTGGCAGTGTTAGTGCCCTGTTCTACTCTACACAATAAGCTACCCAGGACCACCATTTTGCATATTTCACATATTCCACTTACTATCTGTTGTCCATTTCCACTACTGATGAATTCATTCAGAGAACACAGTGTATCTTGTCATCTCATTATTGTACTGTATGCACATCCTGCCATTACAGTGTTTTAACATGTAAATACAATGTAGTAATAGACATTTAGTTGCCCCCTGGATTCCCACCATAGTCAATACGAGGGGGAAGGCAGCTCTTTGCAGTCTTGCTATTGTGAAATCCTACCTGTCATCCTCCTCGATGTCTTCCCCATCCTTCAGCCAGCCAACATCTGGGGGAGGCTCTCCACTGATTTCAGCCTTGAGTACCACTGTTGTTCCTCTCTTGGCCTTGATGTTGTCTGGCCCTTTGGAAACCTTAGCGGGGACTGGGTGAGCATGAGACAAAGTCCCACCATTAGGTATACAGTATGATTACATCCTAAGCCATCCTTATATATGCTACATATTGCATACCTTTCATTAGGATGTGCTTTGCCATCTGTATAATGTTGAACCTGTATCCCAAAACCAATTTCTATGAAATAGGATTTTCTGAAATTATTTTGATTGATTGCCAAAACTGATGACCAATAGCTGCCCAACAATCAAGATGTAATCCAAAGTATCTTCCCTAACACTGACTAAAATACTCTGTTTCAGTCATCATAACCTCCTTGCCATCTTATAGGATGTTACATCCACACATATATATATATATATATATATATATATATATATAAACAAAAAACAAAACAAACCAAAAAAAATGCTAAAAGTGGAGTCATGAGGTTTTTCCTGACAGCAGTGCTATGCAGTAACAGACCCTGGAAAGGTAATGGAAAAGCCAGATTTGGTACTGGGTGTTGGAACCCACGGACAGCCTGTACGCACCCTCCACTAGAATACAAGCAGATCCAGATGTCTGTCCGAAAGGATTCTTGATGGTAACTGTGTATTTCCCAAGGTCAGCCAGAACCCCATCTCGTACCACCAGCGCCACAAAATCCGGGTCTTCGAAAACATAGCGGTACTTTGGACCATCCTTCAGCTCTTTTCCATCCTTGGACCAAACAATGAAGGGGTCAGGGAAGGCACTAACCCTACACTCCAGCTTGGCAGCACTGCCCTCCAGGAGAACCACATCTTTCAGTTCCTGCAGGATTTTGGGAGGGCCTTTCTCCCGCAGTTCCTTACGCGATCTATGTGGTGAAACATGATGGTGAACGTTAGGGGCTGTCCTTGACTGGACTAGAAATTATTAGTCGGCTAATAGGTCATGTAATTTTGCAGAAAAATCGAATCCTCTATATATGATCGACAAATCTGTAAAGTTGTGTTCCCCTACATTATTCCTCTGCAATCCTGCAGAGGACCACTCTAAGTGTAGTGCTAATTAAAGACCACCCCATATTGTGATTATTGTGATGTGGTGTTCAAGGACTGATTAATGACTAATAACTCATTCAGCACAAAAAAAAGACAAATTGACAAAAAGGTCTTAGTTGACCAAGACTCTATCATCCAATTAAGTGAAACGAGGTAAAGCAATGGACAAAAAAATCTTTCATGCATGACTGAGCGCCTGCTCTGAGCGTGCTGAATCTTACTTAACCATTCTTAACACATTTACTTCAATTGTGCTCAAAGTTCAACTGAATGTCATGGATGTCAACAGAGATAGAACACTCTGTCTAGTACCTGTGGCCCCGGTAGGAGGCCTGGATGCGAATGGCAGCCTCCTGGACCTGGGGATCGTTGATGTTCAGAGTGCACCCTGGAGGGGGTACAGCCTTAGCTTTGGACATCTGTAGTGGTGAGGGGAAAATGAGGTCACCAGTTACAGTTAATCCGGAGATAAATGAAGAGTTTCATTCCAAAAATGAGCAATCCATCCCTTAAAAATGTGACACTATTACATAATGGTTACTGGCAACAAATTAAAACTCTATGTAAGATGATTATTTTCAATAAAGATCTTGAAACCCTTTGCTTACAAAATATAAACATTGTGGAGATGTTATCATTCATTTTTCTAGAATAATAAGCAATAAATATCAAGTAACCCTCCCCCCTAATTGTATGGAATGCTTCAAATACTCAAGATCAATTCAAGCTCAAAGCCAGTAACTTACCTAGCCCATCTTAGCTTTATCTCACATACCTTACCCCGGAGATCCTCCTCGAAATGGCTGCTCACTCCAGAGTCAGCAAACTTGAATGGCCTCAGGCTTTATATCTATAAGCCTAGGGAGAGCCATTTTGGCCTCCGAGGACCAAGGCAGAGGAAGCATCACACCATACATTCCTTCTCCTTCTTTGGACCTTCATCTCAGGAGATACTTGGCATGACAAGGCTGATTGAAGATGCGTACCAAATGCTACAGAGATGTTTACTGATCCTTATATAGCCTTCACATCAAATACTCCAGAGAATGCCTAGTGCAGCTAATAGGGTAGCTAATGGCTGCATGGGAGTGCCAAAAGAAAGAGGCTGAAATATGAGCACTCCCTGGTGAAAGTTCAGGCACACAGGTGGGCTTCTGCAGGGATCTGGTAGGGGAGTGGTTACAATCCAAACTGACTGTGGTCCATGACTGTAGCATGAAGTCATAGACCACTTGTGATGCTAAATTTGAGTAGAAACATCAACTCATAACCATGTTTGGTGTAGGTATGTCAATTAGCTAAAAGAAGAGAATTAATAATGATTTTTAATAAATTAATAGCATATACTTACACTTACAAGCTTAACTAGAATGTAAAGTTTGTTGTCTTGACAAAGCCAAGTTGTAATCAACAGAAAGATGTTAACATTTCCAACAAGCCATCCCCCAACTCTCAACAACAAATGGTGTAAAAGTTATTAAGGATTAAAAATCTGTTAATAATGGGTTATATGGAGGATGGAGTGATGGGAAATGGAAAAGAAATATGTGTGTGTTCATTCATCAGTTGGGTATAGCAACTTATAACATCCCTTTATAAGTCTGTGAGAAAAAAAGGATGAAAAAACAAGTGAAAGAAAGGATAGAATGAAGCTATCTAAGCATAAGCAATCCCCACGGCCATATCCTGAAGATGCCCAGCAATTCTGAAGCTGGTAGCTTCAAAGCTGTAGGAGGAGTAGCAGTGAAAAAAAAGTCACTTACAATATCAAGTTTAAGTTGTCAAGTCAGCTTAATAAATATAAGGCTTTCCTGTTCAAATACTGTATTGACAGAACATAAACATGAAACCCAATCTTATGAAGCCTAAAGATGGGGTTAAAATTAATTACATTATACAGTTTCAGTCTAATTTGTGAGTATAAATTTCAGCTCAAATGAATGCCTTTCACTTTACTCCCTGGTTTTATCGAAGAAGAAAACATGCTAGTCATATATTCAAGTTATATTTCTTTTATTATTCATAGCCTTGACAGCTGCCATGCCTATTCCATGCCAGATTCAGAGAAATTTCACCGAACAAAAAAAGCAGAAGCTGCACCAAATACAATCACTCAATCGATAAATAATCAAAGCAAACACACAAAAGGCAATCCAATGAATGTAATATTCCAAAGAAACTCTTATATTAAAGCTAATATTTCTCATTCATTAGCAAGCCATTTTCTTTTTGGGTCCAACACCCATCACATGAGGCACTGCAATACATTCCACAATATATTGTGCAGGATTGTGTTACAAAATATGGAGCTTTTGTCATCTTTTGCATTTTAAAATCCATTAGGCCTAGTAAATTTACAAATATGCATTTTCATTTCAAATAATTTATTAAATAATTGAATTAATAGATTGTAAAGGCAGTTAACATTATATGCAACATCATATATTGTCACACTTCCCTTGCCTTAATGTTAAAATATATCACTTTTCTATAACCCTCCATTTTGTAAAGGACAACAATTGAGCCAATTAAGACAAATGACTGCAGAAAAGAATGGCAGCGATTATCTGGCAGTGGAGCTACTCCAGAGACTCTAGATTTAATTCAATCATTTTATACAATTACCCTCAACCACTACCGGGATTAAAACAACTCATGTGTTTATACATAACGGAGCATTATGGGATGTCACACAAGCCGCCACGGAACAGTAATGCCATACCTTGACAATTCCTCTAAAATAAAAATCCCAAATCATGGAAAGTCAGCTACATGTTATCTTCCTCGTGTTACTTATTAATCCTTACTTGAGACTGATTGCATGTACTTCCAAACAGTCAAAAATCTGAAATTTGTGCAAAAGAAAGTTACACATGCTAATCTTAACATCAGATTTGGAGGAGGTTATATAATAGCAGCAATACAACTTATCTACACTATTAAATCCCCTTTAATACTAATAAAAATGTGGATGGTCTAATTGACCATAACATAATAATGACATAGTCTATTTAATTTAACCCTGAAAATCGCTATTTTGTAAAATCAAGTTTTTCTCTTTTTTTTTTTTTTTTTTTGAAAAACTAATCATTTTTTAATCATCCACCATTAAAAATGTTGTCAATATCTCAAAAACAAATATAAACCCTTTTCCCAAGCAGTAGCAATAATAATTTAAAATTCGAGCGGAACATATGCTTGCTTTAAACAAGTCATCTATTCTGATCAACATCCTCTCTGAATAAATGGCGGAGTAGGCTACTTACTAATACTAATTAACTCTATCTCTGTAAGGGCACTTGAAATACACCCTAACATCACCCATGGGTTTCTGAAGTCTCTCGCCTTCTATAGCCTATGTGCCTTGGAAACCCTCAGTGATCAAATGTCTGTAAACACAGTCCAAGTGTAACTTGGTTGATTCTGTGTGGTTAACAACCTCACTTAAAGAGTAAACCCACTTCTAAGGGAAAATATCCTTATGTGCCTGATCAATCTGGTACCCTTTATATTTAGCTAAATGGTTAATGGTGTTAAATGTTGGAGCTAAATTGCAACATGTTTTGGTATTAAGGGTTGGTTTGAGTTGTGGTGAAGGCAACTCCCAGGAAGTGCCTGCCAACAGTCTTTCACATACAGCCACTGTCTTGTGCAGAGAATGAGTGCTTTGAGTAAATGCATTTTGAATGGAAATCCTTCAGCAAATACATTCTGAGGAGGATAATCTGATAATGCAAGGGTTAAAAAAAAAAAAAAAAAGAAAAAAAAAGGTTTGTCTGCAAAAGTAAAAATAATCTTTACTCTGCCACTTAGGAACATAAGAGGGAAACATATTTTTTGCACTAATCAAAAGTGTCCTTTTCTGATAGCCCTTGTAGACATTTGATTGTTATGTCCCCTAACACCCAGCCGATATGGATGTATTTTTTATTCAAAGTCCATTCAAGAGTCACAAAAATTCTGATGAATGCTTGAGGTTCTACAATACCAACTTGTATGGTCGCAAGATTTATACTGATCTAGACTATGATAAATCACTTTTGTACTATAAGGCTCACACAGGACAGAGGGACAACTCCAAAACTTTAGAAGCCATGAACAAAGTCACTTTGGGGGCTCAGAGTGGCACTCATCTCCAGTTAGGGCCTCTAAGTTAAACCTTTGTTAAAGGCAAAATCTGTAATGCCATCAAACAGCGACCTCTAGGCAAAAGAGCCCCACTTGGTACTGTGCTTTGTTTACATTTCTTTGCTTTGGTTTAATGTGTGCATTGAATTGAATTTGAGTGGGTATATGGGAGGGGTTACTATTGCTGGCTACACCTCAGGCTCTAAGGTGTGGCCAGCAATACAAATACCTCCCCTATATCTACTCAAATCCAACTTGCACATCAAACCAAAACAAAGAAATGTACAAAAAAAATAAAAATAAAAATAAAAATGAAAATAATGATAATAATAAAAAGAGGTCCCTATTTGACAACATTACAGATTCTACCTTTAAAGATTAAAAAAGTTCTAAAAACGTAAATTTTTTTCACTCCATCCTGATAGGCATGGGTAGCACAATCAACTGTATAGATGGTCATAAAGCCTTGCAAATGTTATACATTTACACTGAAAAATAATCAGCATTCTAGACCTAGATCATTGAATTGCACAGAATTAGAGTTGATAGAATGGACTTCCCTATTCAAGATTCTTGAATAGTTGTTTGGCAAGCGCACTTAAAATGGCAACCATGGGACTTCTGATTGAGTGAGAAGATGTAATATCATGGCAAAGGCATAATTTGACTGGCATTCCAGCAACAGTTGGGTTGAACATTTCAACTTTCCTGAGTCATACTCATGCATTGCTGGGCCATTGTATATCCAGACTAAGGTTCTGATGCACTGTTCAAACAATAAACACTGCTCATTTTCTTGACATCAAAATTCTGTGACGGCCATTTTATATATACTGATGGAGGATTACCACAATACACCAGGCCATATCTTCTCTAACCATTCTGATGATGACCTCAGCTGTGAAAAGTAAATAATTTATCCAAACTGCATTTGTTTGAAAAAGATGATGCAAGAGGCTCAGTTGAAAATGTGTGAGCTCAAATATATAAAAAAGGGCAAACGTACAAACCTTGAGGTGCTAACCTTGAGCTGACATTTTGCCCTTGATTAACAAGGACTGCTTCTTAAAGAGAGAGGTGATCAAGCCTTGTTACCACTGGCATGATCTCTTTAAAGCTAGACAGCATTCTTTCAGTTGTTGTTGTTTTTTTTTTACCAGTATGGACTCTCAAAAAACCCAAAGAAGAAAGGTCTTTGTGGATTAGAGTCAGTGCTGGTTTTGTTGTGTTTTTGTGTCCTCTAGGCCTATTAAGTCAGTCGTTCCAACAACTCACATCTTGAAGAACCATTCCTACCTCTTGGCCCCAAGTCTTTTCTCGTTACAGGTGTTTAACCCCTTTCAGCTCCTGCCAACTTGTGTTCGAGTCTTTTCCTCATTGGGTAACTGGTGGGACGGGTGAGGTTGGCACACTTGGTATGGTAGGGCTGGTGGGGGTCTGTGGCGAGCTCTGGTAGGAACGCAGGAGAACCTTGTGCTTGGTGGCCACCTCTTCTCGCCTGCGCTGCTGTTCAGCCAGGAATTCTTTGAGACGCGTGGTGGTGAACGTGAGAGTCTGCCTCCGGAGGCGCATCAGGTAGGCGTCTTGGAGCCAGGAGTTACTGAAGCAGTCCTTAATGGATGGACGGGCCCTGGTGAGGAGTGGAAGGTGAAGATAAGATAAGACAAGATAAGAAGAAATGTATTATCCCGAGGAGAAATTATGTTGTTGTAACAGTGCGACAAGGCAATGAATAGGTTAAATACTAAAACGTTAAGTTCAAAAAGGCATAGATAAGATAGGCAAAGATAAAGATAAGATTAAAAAAAAGATACAAATATACATATACATTTAAACATAAACCACTTGGATGGTCAAGTATAAGGATCCCAATAGACATTGTCAACAGATATCCACAAATCTAACAAGTTATATACAGATTTATATGCACAGAATATGCAAAGACATATGTATTAAAATCAGCGCGAGAAAGTCACAGTAAATAGCAGATGTGGCTACAATGGAAATGTACATACTGTATATCAACTACAGTACTGACCCAAGTGGTATTTTCAGGATATGCTATAACTGTAGTCGTATAGTTTCCTGATTCCCTTACTTTTCATAGTTTTATTTAGGTTAAACACAGCAGAACCTTGTTTATTGGCACACCATGGGCACATACTTTACTTTGTTCAGAACACATTATTCCAAATGTCCTGTACACTTTTATTACTTGTATGCCATATATATTCCAAATGTCCTATACACTTTTATTGGAAATAAATTGCATGTAATTTAAGAATGCTTCTTTGTCAACCTAACTGTTTAAATGAATGGGTTAATAGTGCTAGAGATTGTGTGTTTTTTGCATTATGTGAGAGCCAAGACAGTCACTCAGCTTACCAAGGGTAGCTACAGAGGATCTTTTTGAGGAACAGAGAGGCACTTTGGGACACATTCTGGTAGAGTTTTGAGAGGTCCATCTTTGCTGCCAGGATCCTGGCCTCAGTCTCCTGAGGATCATTCTCCATGAAAGGTGACCTCCCACTCAACCTGGAAAAACAGTTGGAATTGCAGTATGTCAACAAGGTACAAAGCTGGAACCATATCTACATTTCACAATAACATAAACAAACAATAACGAGTTGGTCACAAAAAAGGCAAAATCCAGGCTAGTTCATGGAAATCAGTTTTGAAAGACAAAATTGGAGCAATATTAGTTTGGATGGAAAATAAAGCTTCACAGATTCACTTCTGCTGAGAAAACTGCAGCACAGCTTATGTCAGCTAACAAAGCACTGATGGACTCTTAGTTCTTTTTATAGTTCACTACAGTTTACCATGATGAATTTATTGTGTGAATTTATTGTATGTTTATTAATGTATTAATGTATGAATGTATTTATGTCTTATTATTTATTTTATGGTGTGTATTGATTGTGTTGTGTTTTGATTACTGCTGCACATCAAATTGCTCCTCAGGGATAGTAAAGACTATCCAATCCCAAAAAAAAGCAAATAAAAATATTAACATAAAAGAATAGAAAATAATTTCCAATATGGAGAGGCATCCTCACTACATTCACATATGGAGAGGCATCCTCACATCACAAAGGTAAAACACAGCATTCTATTTCTAGGAGATGTACTGGTTGGACTGGCCTTGAGCCAAACCCTGAGATGTATACTTACATGATGAAAGTCAGCGCGCCCACACTCCAGATGTCAGCTGGAGGGCCCACCACATCCCCTTTCAACATCTCAGGAGCTAGTGGGAGAAGAAAAGAAGGATCTATAACAAGTCAACGTCTCTCATACATTAAAACTTAAGTATGTGTTTGGAGAGGTCAAGTGGAGACCATTGATTTACCATGCAAAGTTGATTTGAATGTAAATAAGTCAGGAATATTCAAACCATTTGTTTTCTAGCTAATGTGTTCAGTAACGATCATCAGACCAATGTGTTCCTCACAAAATAACCCTTACGAAAAAGTATCCTGGTAGTATGATGGTAATTTCAGTTTTACCATGGTACCGGGCATTGTATAAATACAGTAATTTACCATTGTACTACCATGGTAAAAACTATGTCTCACCATGGTACCACTTTTGTACTTAAATAATACCATGGTATAATCCAATTTAAACTGTGATACCGATGGTAATATCATGGTATTTCCATAACTAAAATAAATTATTTTTCGGTCACTACCATCATCGTAATAACCAAGAAAATGATGGAAATTCCATGATACTTTTTTGGAAACACCATGATACGTTTTGTAAGGGAAGTTATATATCTATTCTTGGATTGACCTGTACATCTAAATTTATACTGCGACCCTCAGTTGGTTCATGAAAAGCGGGACTCTTACACATGTACTCCAGAGTCCCAATGGGGGGGCTGAACTGTTTGAGGAAGAGAGGGTTGAAGTTCTGGGCGCTTCCGAAATCAATGATCTTGACCACGTTCATGTAGGTTACGATTATGTTCTCCGGCTTGACGTCCAGATGGAGTATGCGTCGGGTGTGTAGGTAGTCCAGCCCCTGGAGAATCTGGACAATATAGGCCACCACATCGTCCTCCGAGTAGCGAAATCTGAGGGATGCACGGAAACAGCAGGTCGCATAAACAAAGGGGGGGTAACACTTTACAGGGCACAACAGTAATGATTAGGTACCTAACTAATGAGGAACTAACAACATTAACAAACCGATGATTAACCTTCAGTTCCTCTTTAGTTCCTCTGTATTTAAATCATGTAAATGTTATGACAAGGATTCCTAGGCACTGGACAGATATACTGTATGATTTTAAAGGCATTTACTCTGCATTTATAAGTAACACAGAAGCAGTAACTGTGTAGAGGCATAATTAAATGGGTCAGTATCAATGTTTCACTTTACCTATAGCGAAAGATATCACAGAGGCCATTTTGTGTCATTCACCCGCTTCTGCAGTATAACTAAGAACCAGGAAATGTGTCCAACATGTGTGTATAGTACACAGTATAATGGGTTTGCCCTGAATGTTGTGACATCAACAGAGATGAAAGTTGAAACATTCGTATACGCCATACAACACTGGAGATCCTTGCACATTATCTTTTATAAGCATCCCTAAAAATTTAAATAAGGCTGTATACTTTGTGGACACTGTCTTCAGTGGAATGATTTCTCATCCTATAATAGTGTGCAGATCCTTTTCACCTGCTTCATTTAGGCCACTGTTCTGTCAGGATTCTATGCACCTGCACGTCTCATGTTCCTGGACTGAAGGACTGAACCTATGTAGGCACAACAGTTTTAGCCATTTCATTGGGACTTTCATCTTGGACAAGAGCCAGCTTTATCCGTTTCATGTGGGCTTTCGACTTGGATAAGTGCCAGTTGTATCCGTTTCATTGGGGTTTTCAGCTTGGATAAGTGCCATTGAGGGGAACTCCAGATTGGATATTGACTTTTATTTTTTATTGCAAAAGTATAAATGTTCCTAAACATTTCCCAAGTTTATTTTCAGTAGTTTTATGTGTTTTAATCACAAGTTCTCAAGATCTAGGAAAACGGCAACACAAACCTATATTAAAAAACTAGAATTGAATGAAAAAACAAAAAACAAAACAAAAACAAAAGGCATCACAGTTGTTTGACGAAGCTCTACCTGTCTATGAGGCTATAGAGGAGCTCCTTCCCGCTGCAGCACTCAGAGATGAGCACCAGGTAGCGCGGCGTGACGTAGGCCTCATGCAGGGCCATGATCTTGTCATGGTGGAGCGACTTCAGGATGTCGTACTCCTGCAGCACCGTCTGCTTGTTGTCTGCCTCATATGGCACGATCTTTGCCATGAACAGGTTACCCGTGGCGTTCTCCCGGCATTCGCGGATCACGCCGAACCGACCCCTGCGAGACGGGAAAAGAGTGGCTAGATGCTTAATCTTGCTCTACGGTCAAGTAACACTGGTCAAGTAAACAGTGCTAAACTAGAATCAGTGTTGCGTGTATGTATGAAATGGTCAGAAGGAATTAACCAAAGCAAAGCAAACCTCTGACTGGAGAAGGCTTTTCTAGCATTGACAATGGTTGCACCACTAGAAAATAATATTTGAAATACCAATGCTACCCACATAAATTCTATAATCGCATTACTGTACAACAAGATACAAGGGCTGTGGCTGTCAAATGGTACAAAATTCTTAACAATGTAATACTGCATTGCCATTCCATTAGGACACAGTACCTGGCCTTCTCATCCATGAAGGTGTAGGGTTTCTGGGGAACTCCCTGTCTCAGGGTTCCCTCTCCAAGCTTCCCCAGGGGCGTCCTGCGTCCTGAGGGGGTGACCCGCCCTGAGGGGGTGGCCCGTCCTGAGGGGGTGACG
>OMKL01153349.1:0-26530 GCA_900302295.1 Parasudis fraserbrunneri | reverse complement strand
TCTATCACTGCTTGTGCTCTGCTGTTTTTGTAGAAAATGTTGTAAGGCGAACCAACTAGAAGAAAGTTGGCCGATGAGAAGATAGTATTAATCAACTAACTATTTTGTCCCAAATGTACCCTCCAGTGAGGCCAAAGTTCACAGACAAGAACATGAAGAGCTTTATGGTGGTGAAGTCAGGGAACACCGTTCGTGTCAACATCAACTTTGAGGTAATGTGGTACAGCTTTGCCTGCTGATGGATTCAGTGGAGAATGTATGTAACTGTATACAAGCGTACCCTCAGCTGCTGCAATATCCAATATCCAGTATTTCTTTCATGCATTCCACAGGCCTCTCCCTTGCCAGAAATTACATGGCTGAAGGACAGTGTTCCTGTGTCCAAACACGTAACAGTTACCAACTCAGACAAAGGATCTCAGCTCTTGATACCAATATCTGAGCGCTCCGATTCTGGCATCTATACCATTATGGTGAAGAACCTTGTTGGTCAGGAGACCTTCGATGTTGAGATCAGGGTTACAGGTGAGTATAGCCAAGAGGTTCCACTTGTTACTATAAATTCATTCCTTTATACTGACCAGAGGCAATCCTAGCTACTATTATCCCCAGACAGAAATATTTTAATCTGTTCAGCTAATACATAAATAGAAATAATATCATCAAATTGTTTTTTGTTTTTTTTATTCTTAACTTAACAATGTGGATTTCAATGTCTATTGCCTCTTTCTAGATGACCCCAAGCCTCCTGGCCCAGTAGAGCTGGAGGAGAATGTTCCTGGAACAGTGACTCTTTCCTGGACTCCTTCCCCAGATGAGAAAAGGGACGACAGGCTGCACTACATGGTGGCCAAGCGAGACTCTGTCAAACGCAACTGGAGAACAGTGGCAGACAACCTCTTCAACAACAAGTTCACTGTCATCAACATCTTGCCTGGGCGAGAGTATTCCTTCAGGGTGTTTGCTAAAAATGACATGGGTCTCTCAGCACCTGTTCATGCCCCTGCATGGGAGACCAAAAAAGCAAAAGGTTTGTGTCTTCTGTTGAATTCTGTATGAATAGGAATTCCCAATTAGATTAATAAGGATGTCACAATGACCAACTCAGTCTGAATGAGTCAGAGCTCACTCTCTAGGTCCCACCCCTTAAGAATGATCCTCTTGACACCCTTGGCGACTTGGGAGAGATTTACATGTGCATGTGCCTTTGGGAATGTGTATTGGTGTATTAGTAATACCACAAAGTAAGTATTCATGCAGCACTATTTACAAATGTAGGAGAATTTGGTGCTCAGTCCCACATTTTACATACTGGGTATCTATGACTGATGATAACTGTTTTTTCTTTTTTAAAACCACACAGAGAAGTTCAAAATGGACATGCCAGAGACAAAGGACTGTGACCTCCAGTCACCTCCATCATTTACGGTCCCTCTGAAGATGCGTACTTCCCCACAAGGTTACGAGTGCTACATGAGCTGTGCTGTCATGGGTGTCCCCGCTCCTCGCGTCACATGGTATTACAACAACATCAGCCTGAACACTAACACCAACTACTACATCACCAATGTCTGTGGGGTCTGCTCCATGCTCATACTGAAAGTTGGACCCAAGGACAGCGGGGAATACAAAGTCGTCATAAGCAACCCACTGGGAACAGCTGAGAACTCAATGACACTTAATGTCAGAGGTACAAAAAATATAAATACAAATGCGCATTTTATCCCTGCAGGGGGATGAATTATGTACGATATCAAGTGTATGAATGTGATATTACATACGTTTACAAATGACAAATGACTAACATTGCTCATTTTTTGTTTTTGTTTGTTTCACAGAGTGATGAATAATTGCAACTGGATTGAGGGGAGAAAGTTGAACCTGCTACTACATGTGTCTTGGAAACCAATTAGTTTAGATCTAGAATATATTGTATCTTTTAACCATTGTCTTAAGACAGATCCAGAAGGCATATAGCCTACTTTTTGTGTGAAATGTGGTGAAATGTAATAGGATTATGAATTAGCCAATGTGATTTAATTTTCCCCTGCATGACAGAAGATGTGGTCAAATAAACTGTCAAATAAAAGTGTTTCATGCATTTCAGTGTTCCTTTGTTAACCAATCGAATAGCTTTGGTGTAACTTAGTTGAGTGCACGAGTTGAAGAGGAACAAAGTTAAGATATCTGCATAACAAACACACACACATAGTGAACGCTGGAGGAAATGGGTTTGAATCTGTCTCGGTCTAGAAGAATATTTAACAGTAAAAAGTTGGTGATGGATGGAGAAATGAGAAAGAGTGAAGTTGAAGATGTTGAGGGACTGTCTGAAAATGAAACGGAGGAGGAACCGCAAGTGAAATTCCAAGTGAAAGCGGGACATTTTTGGAGGCCAGCATGAGGTAGTGGAAATGGTGAAAAAGAATCTTGGAGAAGTCCAGTCTGTGAAAGCGACAAGAAGCATGCTGGTAATTATTGAATGCATTTTGACTGAGCAGCAACAGAGAGTGAAAAAGTTAACAAGATGAGGCAATAGTAAGGTGAAGGGATTCTCACTCCTCTCAAGGGCACAAAAGGAGGAAGTGATAAGTGAGGTGAAAGACAAGGAATGATACCAAGTCGATGCTGTTATGTTTCGACAGGGAACTGCAAGATTAGGTTTTTCTGGGTTTTGTGAGCTATTCCAAAAGGCCAAATGCACAAGCCCCACTCAGGTGTTTCAATTGCCAATGTCAAGGTCATGTGTACTCAGTTTGTAGGAGGGAAATACAATGATGAGGGAGGTATGCATTGGACGAATGCAATATTGAGAAGTGTACAATGACACCTATGCAGTGCTGGAACTGTGAGCAGAACCATGAGATGGGCGGGATCACTTGCCCCAATACTTTATATCACAGCCCAGTTTTTGTTTCCTTTTTGAGGGTGGTATGGGAGGGAGGGGTGTGTGGAGGGGAGTGCTATAATTTGTAGACAGTATCTGTGATACTGTAAATGTATATAATTTTCTTTGTACTATGCGCAAGCACCCCTGGATGTATCTATGCAGTTGTTTTGACCCCTGAGTTAATATTTTTTTTCTATAAAAACATAGCAAATGGAAAACTGCATTACAATACACAACGTTTAATGCAGAGCTTTCAGCACTAGGCAAGTGTCTTTTTACTCAGTGTAAATAGTAACATATATTAATGTACTTGAATCAAACTCATGCAATTAATGAAATGGGGTGTTTATCTGGACAAAAAGGGATACCTTATGTATTTGAATTACACAAGTGCAATCAGCTGTTTAACTTTTATCTTTATTATCATATACATTTCAATACCTTGTATATGATGTGAGCCTCCTGACAAAGCAGTACCTGTGTGTTCCTGCCACCAGCTCACCCTCAGAGCATGCTTTTAGCACCTGCCACAGGACAGCTTTAAAGCCTGACGCTGTGAACAGACTAGTCTTTCTGGCAAAAAAAACTGTAATGGGGTTACGAATGATGTGCACCAGGTAAAAGATGTAGCATTATGACTGGTTTACAATGTTTACATTTTGCACTTTACTCAGATTTCTACCTCTAAAACATTTGAGACTGAAATGTAAAACCAGTACATAATAAATATATATTTTTAAACGTATTTATTTTATTTTACAGCTGACTGAGAAGTGTGCCAGGGCCTTTGTGATCCACTTATACAACTATTTTTTTGTCTTGGTTGCACCTCTATAAACTTTTGAGATGTTTGCTGCCCTGCCAAAGTGATTTGATGTGATAGTAGTCACAGCTTTTAGTCTTATTTACATTATTTTTATACGTTGTTTTGAAGTTGTTTTAATAAGATGTTGTTTACAAAACAAAGCAATAAGTATCACTTCCCAAAAATGGAGTCAAAACAAACTACTCACTAATCACTTGTTTATTTGGCAGACTAAAAATAAAACATAATTGGAGAAGAATGTATGAGGTAGCCGCCTCCTTTCTCTCCCCTGTTTTTCCCTTTGGATTCTCATTTTCTTCTTTTACCAGTAGAGGGCACTGCTGCTCTGTTGACCAGGGGAAGGCATTGGTAAAAGTGAATCCTTTGTCTACATGACAAAACCTTAAAGATTCAAACAGCTATTTTATGTTGAATATTGGAAAGGCTGAGTGTATTTTGAGACAGTGATCATTAAGTCAGGTTATACAGATTTTATAGGTAAGCTTACAAGACAAGCTAACTTGTATTGTTTTGTTAAGGCATATAAAGCATGTTTGCAAAGTTACATGTCTTTACATTTTGAATATATTCTTTTATCACTAAATATATTGTAAACCAAGCCATGTTTGCACAGTTAATGTGTCGTGTGTTATTCAATCAATGTTTTATTATGTTATTCTAGTTTTTGTGTTAATAAACTATATTCTAAAGTTTAACTAATGAACCCTCTGGTTTCTTGAGGCTTCGGTCATTATCAGGATACTCTTCAAACTGGCAGGATTAAATAAATAAATAAATATCGATCAATATGGAAAAAATTATCGTGATCATATTTTTGGCCATATTGCCCAGCCCTATTTAAAATGTTTTTGGATGATGAGCAAACAGCGTTTCATATCTCTCATCCTCAGTCAGCCAGTGCAGCAAACTGGCCAGCATCATCTTGACTTGATATTTAAAAAATCTCACGTTTCAAAGCATTATTGACCAGCTGACCTATTTAACAAATTATGACCACTTAATAATTGTTTCATACAGGCTAAAACACTGTGAGAAGCACATATAAATGTATGTTACTACTTTGCTGCAGTCTTGCTCTCCTCGCCACCCCAGTTGCACACACCTCCCCCACTGTCCCTTTTGGAGCGTAGCCTATTGGGCACACCTCGCAAACTCACTCAAATGCCTGGTGTCTTGTCCTTGGTCGTGAATGAAAAAGCGGGGAATGAAGATAACACAGATATAAATTTTATCCACAACCCATACATTTTCATTTAGGCCTAATTATCAGCGGGAAAAGGCCAATTGTACAGGAACTATTGTGTACGGAACACAGTTAGTCTACTACATTATTAGACCTTCTCACCCAAAAACTTTTTCCATAATACCTGAAAGTAAAAAGTAAAGTCCCACTGTTTGTCACACACCTGAGTGTGCGAAATTTGTTCTCCGCATTTGACCCATCCCACAGGGAGCGGTGAGCAGCGGCGACACCGCGCCCGGGGATCATCTGGTGATCTAACCCCCCAATTCCAACCCTTGATGCTGAATGCCAAGCAGGGAGGCAACGGGTCCCATTTTTATAGTCTTTGGTATGACTCGGTCGGGGATTTGAACTCACGACCTCCCAGTCTCAGGGCGGACACTCTAACCACAAGGCCAAAGTGGAGGGACAAAAAGTCCCAGTGTCCCCTCTATTCTGGCACCCTTCACTACATCCATCTGTAGGCTTACTCTGTACTGTAGCCTAGTTTTAGGACAACTGTCTTGTAGGTTGAAATTCTTTTAGACCCCAATAGTTTTCTCAAGGTTCATAGCTGGTTCATTCATTAACTTATGTTGGTTTCTACAAAGCAAATAATGCCCGGCTAAAATGCGTTGTCTAATTTTCAGACATTCCGTTCCAATAAATCTGTCAACATTATCTTATAGATCAGATCTTTCCAACTCGCATTTAATGTGGAGTAGCCAGGGATACACAAAGGAACAAGCGCACAGCCTAATGTTACTCGTTAACCATCAAACAGGAATGCTCTAGAAATACAAGAGAAATGGCAACAAGGGAACACAGTGGGAGAAAGGCTTAAAATGTTGAAAGCAGGTAGACTAAGTTATGTTGTCTACCGTTAACATAGCAGGTCCTCCTCTTGGCTTCATTGACTCCAAATTCACCAGGATCCTGTTTTTCGTCACTGTTGTTTTTTTTTGTTGCTTCAGAGGTTCATATCAGTTACTTGCTGTATTCACATTAGACCAACGAGTAATGCAGTGTGCTAGACAAGATTTGATTACTATAAAGAGTTGAGTAGTGATAAAGTAGGCCTACGTATCATAGCAATTTTTTTTGTGGGCATACCGAAAAAAGTCTAGTGGGCTCTAGTGGGCATATGGCATATACCTGCATATCACCTAAGGCTCACGTTGACTACACATTCAGCCCTGTAGTTTGCCAGATTTAGCTGGGGATACACACACACACTCAAACGATTACATGATCTACCCCCGGCTTCACCGGAAGAGATAATGAAACTACGACTGCACGTATACAGGTCTAGACAATGGATTCCACAAGTGCCTGCTGTCCAATCGTCTCAATAGCCGGCAACCACAGAGTCCTTCTTTCAGGCTCAGTATCAATATATGGCAGCAAATAAAATTTAAACTTTGGATTATTAATTCTGTTACTGGTGCAGAATGCAGCACAGCTTTTGGGCATTTTCTGAATCTGTATTACCCTTAAAAGCGCAGAAAGAAAGTGGTACAGCGCCTAACCATTAATATGGGTAACCAGTCTCTGAGAGTGATGGTGTAGTATATGCCAGTCTGTGTGTGAGAAGGGGGAATACAGTCCTACCGCACTAGAGAGAAGTTGGGGGGTCGGGGGTCGTTCCAGAAAACATTGAGAGGGACCTTCACACCCAGGAGGTTCTTTATCTTGGGAGGCTCACCATGAAAGAATCAAGCCATATGAAAAACTTGACCTGTTTGAACAAACATAATTATAAAAAGTCCCATACTGTATCAATCAATCAATCAATCAATCAAGTGATAACCAAACGCACTGTTGCACTTCAGGTGGCTGGATTGGTCCAGTCATTTTCTGGATGTGTGTTTTTGTATTTTTGTGGATCTAATCTACCTTAGGGTTAAGAGGTATTTTAGCAAATGCAATTTTTACAACTAGTATCATATTTTCGTTCAAAATAAAGATTACTATTCTAAAAACATGCATATGCCCCAGACTGTTTACCTAAACGTCCAGGGCATGATCCTGCAATAAAGGTTTCAAGTGTTAGCCCATGGCAAAACCAGCAATGATGGAAAATGTGTCTTTAGGCCATGTGTGGACTCCAATATAATTATATTATGGGCAGAACTGTAAAACACTTGGTGCAGGGACAAATTAACATCAGTGACATTCATGCCGTATTGTTTCAGTCTGTGCTAAAAACTTTACATAAAGTCTAAAACTCAAAAGTTAGCAACCTGAAATTGCCCCCACTGACACAAATGGAAAAGTTGACATTCCCTTACCAATATCTTCTTTAAAACACTTTTTCTTACTGGTCACGGAAACCTCAGGTGAAAAGGACATTGTGTCGTTTTTGTGTATCCAAGGTTTTTGCAATTTGGATGAGTTTTAGCAACTCTATTTACTTTCGTCGTCTCCTGCAACATTACCCCCTCAGTCACTACCTCCCGCTAACTGCAGATTAATCTTTATGTGCAGGGGTGGGAGGACGACGTTTGATTGGTCGAGCTTCTGTATGACTACATGGATGTACTGTACCAATCACAGTCATTTATTACCTGTCACGACCCTCCACCCTCCACCCTCCTACATAAGTGCGATGAACAACTAGCTCTCCTTTTGGTTGAAAAAGGCTTGGTTACGACCACCAAAACTATGGGTAACATTTTACAATAAGGGTACATTAATTAGTATTGGTTAATACAGTAATAAGCATTAATTAACGGTTAACGAATTTCTCTAGTAAGCATTTACTAATGGTGTGCATGTTAATTAAGGTATTAATGTATATATTAATAAATAGTTTAAAGATGTTTGCTAATGTCGTAATTGTATAGTTGAAAATATGTATCCCTTAAGTAACACTTACACTAAATGCATAGTGCTTAATAAGCATTACTTAAAGTAATAGCTAGATTGCCATAAAATTTGCTGTGCACATTCATGACCCCAAGAGGAAGAATTCAATTTATTTGGGTGGCTCTGTGACCTTTCTTCCAGCGCTGCCTTCAGCCCAAACTTTCAATTTTCAAATTTCAGTCAAAACATTTTCTGTGAACATTGATAACCCCTGTTGCATGTGAAAGTAATTGCAAAGTGGGGAGATTGTTATGCCTTGGCAGAGGTCTGCACTGTTCTGAATGCATTTGGGGGTTAAGTGCCTTGCTCAAGGGCACTTCAATGGTGGGTATTTAGGGAAGGGTGAGTATTACTCATTCACTCCTCTGCCCAGATATGCCGGTGCAGGAGATTGAACTGGTGACCTTCCGGTCACATGCTCGCTTTTCACCATTCTCGGTTTGGCCTGATGGTGGTGCTAGAGGAAAGGTCATGGAGGCACCAAAATAAATAGGTCTCCTCCTGTACAAGTCATAAATGGTCACAGCAAATGTTGTGACTGTACAACTAACGGGTAAAGAGATATGCTCCTTTGATTTGGAGATGTTGGCCTGATGGTGGCACTAGAGGAAAGTCAACAACATTAATAGGTGTCTTCAATTAGGGATAAATAATGCTTATTCAGCACTTGTATGCATTTATGAAGTGCTACTTAAGAGATACATGTTTTCAACTTCACAATAAGGGTCACAAACTGCATGAATGAATGGCTAATGATGGTTAAGTAATGCTTATGAAGCATTCATATGCATTATTAAGTGTTACGTAAGGGATGAATGTTTTCAACTTTACAATGACAAGATTAACAAACATCTTTATAAACTATTTATTAAATATATAAATGAGAACCTTAATTAACATGCACACAATTAGTAAATACTTACTAGAGGCATTAGTTAACTGTTAATTAATGCGTATTACTGTATTAACTAATGTTAATTAATGTACCCTTATTGTAAAGTGTTTTTTACAATACCAAAATACCAAATTATGTATATCTCCACGCTGGCTCCTTTGAACAGCTGGTCCTTTGACCAGTTTGACTGGAGGTGGAGTTTCCTGATCCTGGGGGACCTGCTATTCAACTGCTGTGCAGGACCAAAACCTCGACCTGCAGTCAAAACTGCAGAGCGGAGGACTATGCTGCAGACCATCAACAGCTTCATTGACCTCACTCTGTTCAAGCACTGTGGCTTCTTGCTTTACCTCATGGGCAATGGCTCCTCGCTCCACTGGTGTTCCTCAGTAGTTATGTCAAGAGTAAAGACATCCCAAAAGAGAAGTCAGCTTTCCTGTTGTCTGTGGTGGCCTTTGTGGACATGGTTACCCGACCCTCCATGGGCATAGTGGCCAACACTAAGTGGGTCCAGCCCAGAGTGCGATATTTCTTTGCTGCTGCTGTGTTGTACAATGGTCTGTGCCACATTCTAGCCCCCATATCAGTAGACTACACAGGCTTTGTGATTTACACCATATTTTTTGGCTTTGCCTTTGGCTGGCTGAGCTCTGTGCTGATTGAGACTTTGATGGACCTGGTGGGGGCACAGCGTTTCTCCAGTGCTGTTGGACTGGTCACCATTGTGGAATGTTGTCCTGTACTGTTGGGGATGAGTATAACTAACAGTATATGACCGTTTTCAATTTATCACTACCATTATTATTTGTCTGTTTGTTGAGTTGTTATGTGTGAGTAATTATGATGATATATGTATGGTAAAAATGCTTTCATAAACTTCAGGAAAGTTCAAAGACATCTACAATGACTACAAGTACACCTACCAGGGCTGTGGGATCATTCTCATCGTTTCCAATGTTTTCCTGTTTGTGGGAATGGGAATCAACTATTGTCTGCTGGACAAAGAGAAGAAGGGGGAGAAGAAGAGTCCAATAAGGACAATGCTGCCAAAGAAGTGGCAGAGGCTCCAAAAGTTACATTTATTATAGCCTACTGTGCATGTTGCCAAGAAGATAGGCTAACACGCTTATGATAAATTGATGAAGGAAATGATGGTGTTCAGCAGTATTCAGGAAAATCATTCTTCTGTCCCATTTACAGTAGGCTACGTCTCCATTGGTTGACAATGCATTGTTATAGTATGATCACATCAAGGTGCACGTATACTCAACTGCATTTAAGTGTGTGAAAGGAAATGATGGATTGTTTGCAATATTACCAATCCACTTACAACATTTGCGGTGTAGGCCTTCTTTTTTGAACGCGACTATAAATATTTTCAAAGACTAAAAGAAAATGGGTTGGCAGTAGATACCCATTTGATAAGATTATTTCTCTGGGACCCCATCTGAGCAGATTTTTGTTGTTGGATATGATTAAGTCCAGAATTCCAGAACTGTGTCTGTACTGTAGTTGAGGAGATACCAGCCTATGATCAGAATAGTCACTCTTATTCTCTCATTGGGCTAACTTGTACTGAACAAAATAGTGAAATTTCACTATTCCACATTCTTCTGGAGACCCCTTAGAAAACCCTCAAGAACCCCTAGGTGACCCTGGACCCCACGTTTAGAATCACTGGCCTAAATAGTTCCATGATGTGTCTTTCCTATATAATTCTATGGTCTGCCCTTGTGCCCTTGGCTGCAAATGTGCCTCATTGTTTTTTTGGCAGAGTGATTTTCAACATGCAGAAAATAGAGTTGTTTTTGAGCTGGGTTTTACACAAGTTATTAACGTTTTTTGTTTTTTGTTTTCATTATTTGCATTTTGGTGGATGTTTAATATGACACTCAAGTTTGATATATGCCCTGCAAAGTTTGCTAGTTTGCCTTTGTCGAGCAGTACTGATATAGTTGTATTAGTATACACATTTAGAATGATACAGATGTAGTGGTATTCATACACATGTAGAGGGGTACAAATATGGTGGTACAAATACACATGTAGAGGGGTACGGAAACGGAAGTTAAAAGTTGCCTTTGTAGGGCCAATAGTACATTCGACTATTTTGAGATTGAAAGTACCTGTAACATTACCAGTATGTCTCGCATGCTCATCCTTCACTTATTTTCTAGACACTAAACAGTAATGTTATTGAGTACAATATTTCAGTAGCCCACAACAAGAATTCCCTTTCCACCGCTGATTCTCTCTACAGTGCAACTACTTTATTTTATTTATTTGAGAAACGCTACAGTCACAGGTTGCTGCACACAGTGTCGGGCAAGTGAGCTTGAAACGCCCCCCTTCTTGCCCCGTGCACTAGCTGCCTCGAGCTGGACCAGAAAGGCAACCGTCGACTTAAACCGTTAACCCCTGGACTGGTTTGTCTCTTTCCACTGTGTCAACGTTAGCTAATGTATCTGGTAACATTAAAGGCGAGCTTTTTAATGTTACTATGGCTAGCTAGGCAACGAACGTTATATTTTATTCCGTTAGCTAGCTATGTTGTTAACTTAACGCTAACGTAACGCTTGACAGTGTTGACAGTAGCCATTCGTTCATTGTATTTTCATTGCTAACGTCAACTAGCCGTAGCTAGCTAACATCCCACGAACTGTCTGTGAAGTTAGCGTTAGCTAACAGCTAGAGCGCGATTACAAGCACATGCAGTGTTTTCTGACATAAAACAACGATGAATTATTTGTTTAGTTTTAGCATACTTTAGCCTTACATGTATCATGAAAATCTTGGCATGGTACAATATGGTATGATTGCTCATTTAACATTCAACTGTATTTCCATTTTTGTCAGAATGGAGAGAGACAGAGGATTCAACTTCAAGCTGTTGGTGCCTCCCAGGGTCAATTCAGGACAGATCTCTGCTGTCAGACCCCAGGAGATTGTTGAAAACTGTGGAGGTGTTATGCACACTTTGCAGCAGGTAACAATAGCCAGCTGTTATCTCCTTGCCACCTGTGAAGTTGTCTTTTGTAAAATGATTGTAAGTCTAACAAGGCAGGGTAACTTTAGTCAAACAATGAGACTTGAGCCAATCCAGCAATACATTTAGCTACATCAATAGAGGTAACATTACATGTAGAGTCATTCTATGTTGTCAGCATAAATGATCAATAATACACTGATGTTGCCTAAGTCAGGTGAATAGAATAATTCATTACCTATGATGAACAAGCTTTTATGTTATTTTCCCCCTAGGGCTACAGTAAATATTTTGACAAAGAGCCAAACACACCTTTCTCCAATGCAAGCATGATTGTGCCAACTAAACCTACCAGACCAGGTATTTAGCATTATACAGCACTATACCTTTCTGCTTAATTACACATAATTTAACGCACAAGTACAAAATTAGAGGCCTCACTCAAAGTCATTGGACGTATAGGTAGATGAGCAAGCACAGTAAGCATTGTAGCTATACTCATCACGGATCACTCTGTGTTCTCTAAAGATGTGCCCAAGATGAGAGTTGTGCCACCTTTGGAAAACGAAGAGGTAAGTTATGCACTGTATAGAGATGGAGTGACTATAGACGAGGCCTGGCCAACTGGCAGATAGTCTAAATACAAAAAGAGGAGGTAAGTTATGCACTGTTTGGAGATGGAGTGACTATAGGCGAGGCCTGGCCAACTGGGAGATATTCTAAATACAAAAAGAGGTTAGTTATGCACTGTATAGAGATGGAGTGACTATAGGCGAGGCCTGGCCAACTGGGAGATAGTTAAAATACAAAAAGAGGAGGTTAGTTATGCACTGTATAGAGATGTGTTAAAAGAGTAGTCTAGTATTCTAAATGATGTCAATTCATTTACATGGTTCATTATTTTCTCCAGATGAATTGCAGACCTGGACAACTATATTCAAAGTTATTTGATGAAGTTGAGAAAATAAAGTGTTGGAAAGTCAAAGTAGACTCTGAGACTGTTCAAAGGGAACAGAGATTGCAAGAAAACAAAAGAACAATTGAAACTCAGCGCAAAGCCATTCAGGAATTACAGGTGTGTACTCCAGTTAGTGAAACTTTTTTTTTTTTTTTTCTTCGAATAAGGGGTGAATCAACAAAATATGGCTGTCATATGACATCCTCTAACCACCTTGATATGTTCGGATGTGTATTCCACATTCTTTTTATGCATTTTACAGTTTGGAAATGAAAGTCTCAGCATAAAACTCGAGGAAGAGATCAGTGAAAATGAAGATTTGAGGAACAAGTATGTATTTTATTTTGTTAGGATTTTCTTCTCTTTTAGATTAAGCTCAAGGTAGACTCAGCAATGTGACTTCCTCTTTCAGATATAAATGTGTTTTTTATGACGTTTTTTATTTATTGCAGGGACAATGCAACACGGAACTTGTGTAATATACTGAAAGATACTTTTGAACGCTCGGCAGAGAAAATACATCTATGTAAGCACCTTAAAGCACTATGTGAATAAGCAACCTGATTATGATTAAGTAAATCAGTACAGCACAAGGCTTAGTTTTTCCTTTCTGTTTTTATAGTTGAAACCGAGCGAGAGGAAACTCATGACCTCTTCATGGAAAATAATGAGAATATTCAGGTGAAAATATTTTCCCTCTGCATCATACAGAAACTAGCTTCATATTGTAGGAAACATTTTAACAAAACAAATCATAAACAGATATGTCCACAATGACGTATTGCAAGCAACTGCCTGCTGCATCATATCATAGACAGTATGTAGCTAACGTTGCCTTGTTTTCAATACCTACCTTGATTTCGCTGAGGTGCCCTCGTTCAGGGAAACTGAAGGACTATTGTTCATTGTAAGTTTATACAATTTTAATTGTTTCTGCAGAGAATGATTGCTGCATTTGAGAGCCTTCGTATTCAAGCAGAATCTGACCAACATGAAATGCAGAAAGGTATGTATTTTTGCAATGTATGATTATCAGGGTTCTTAAGCATCCCAGAAAACAGAAATTTAAAGACTAGTTTTCAAGTCATGAAAAATAAGAAAATTAACAAAATGGCATGGAAGCCTTGGACAGTCTTAATGTCTCAGAAGTCAGCAGATTTTATGAGCATTTCTAAGGGTAGTGTCTAGATCCCAGAGACCTTGGTTGTGACTTGGAAGTGGATTGTCACTTTTTGGCCAAGCTACATCTAAAAAGTTGTTTATGAACCTATTCCTTACATTGACCCTAACCATAACCTCCTCCAGGAGAGGTGTTTCATCAGACCCTCCTAAATTGATCAGTGGCCACAAAATATTTTTTACATGGTTTAAGCAACATAACTGGATAATGTGTAACCGTATCACTGTACCTACTGCAAGTTTTCCCCCATTGTTTTACCCCTCACCCCCTCTTTTTTCTCCAGTGAAAGAGGGCCTGTTGCATTTTGAAGATCTAAAAGAGAAATTTGAGCAAGAACATAACATGAAACAGGAAGAGGTTAGTAAAAAAAATTAGAAGTGAGATCGATTTAGTTAGGTGCTCCTCTGTTTTTGTAAATGAATTCCTAGCTGCTTTTATTAAAGGGAAAATCCACCCTAAAATGTAGAATTTACATGTTATTTTCAAGTGTTATTTCTACAGTATAATACTGTACAGCTCAGTTTAGATTTGTGAATATGAACACATCTGTCCTTAAGCTGAACACCAGCAGCCTGTTGCACTAGCTGTGTGTAAATAAAACAGCATTTTCTTCTGCCACACAGCATACTTTTTTAATTAATTGCATGCCATTTTGCAACACAATAATCCAGTAGAGACCTAATTTATTAATATGATATTACAACATCGATCTAGCTTACTACAATGTGCTATGATGCCAAGTGGCTCATGCCAGCCAGCAAGCTAATGCGCACAGTAACCACGACGATGGAACTCTATCTGAACAGCTTGTTTAAGCTTGTTAATCTGAATACTTAAAACTCTGCCTGAATGGCAAGGAGTATCTATGTCATTTTCCCCCAGCACCGAAATAACATTCTACAACGTTAAAATAAGCAGGGTCTGGATCCATGATTCTGATTGGCTAGTAAGCGTCATGTGACCTCCATTTTGCGGGGTAAATCACACGATCTATCCCGCTTGGGAAGCTTAACAAGGAACTGTCAAACAGATCAACTGGTCGGTGCGCTGTTTTCACAACTATGTGTCTTTTTTAATAATATCTAGTAGTCTAACTGTTGTAGAAAAGCAATTAACCCCTCGAGGAAGGGGTAAATGGGTGGATTTACGTCCGGTTGTAAGTCTATAGACTATACAACCGGGCGTAAATCCACCCATTTACCCCTTCCTCTTGGGGTTAATTGCTTTATTTTAGACTTCCAAATCCATACAAAGACTTCGCAAAACCCATTTCCCATAATATGTCCCCTTTAACTGTCACATATCATTGGAATAATTTCCCTTTAAGATCATATATAGTTAAAGAATGGAAATGTTTTTTCAGGTTGTATTACTTCAATCTAAATTGACGGACAAGGAGAATGAAGTTCAAGAAATCCTTCTCAACCTTCATGAAACCCAAGAGAATTCCAAACAGTTGCAAGAAACAGCAAGTGAGATTTGCTCTTTCTCAAGCTGCTGCTGTATCATTAACAAGCATATTGCAACCATGTTTGTGATAAATCTGATGACCACTAGAGCTGTTATAGCAGGTCTTTCAGCATGATAATATTTGGTCAAAATGCCATGAGTGTCAATAGAATAGAATTGTAAGTTGACTACATACCAATGGATCATATTTTCTCATATGTTAACACAGTGATGGCAATGTTGGTAATTAGGAGGGAAGACTATAAAAGGATGTGAGAAATATTAGCATAAAATGTGATTTACTGCCTTATGGTAGTGATACACTGGTCAACATTTTGGGCAACATTATTGGGCAACATTGGACAAGCGGATGTCTCAACACATTTGTACTGACTGCATGGCAACCTCTTGTTGCCAAGATGAATTCCATTGTATATTTCCCCTCTGTCTCACTTAATTTCCTGTTGTATGCGCATTGCCCCATCATGTTGTCCAAAAGGTTGACCAGTGTATCGCTACTTTTTACAGAGCAAAACTATCAACTCCTACAAAATGAACAGGAATCCCTTCTTCAAAAACTGCAAAGTGCAGAACAGCTCAGTAAGGAAACTGAGGTGAGTGGTGTTAGATTTACTACAGTATAGGCTGATAGTTCAGAAGTGCTGTGGAAAAAGACAGTACATTTAAATGTATAATCTATAATGCCATCAAACAGCGACCTCTAGGCAAAAGAGCCCCGCTTGGTATTGCGCTTTGTTTGCTTTTTTGTTTTGGTCTGACATGTGGGTTGGAGTTTAGTAACTTATTAAACTGTGAATTTCTCCACACCTCCCTTGGTAGAGCCTGAGGTATGGCTAGCAGTAGCAAACCCTCCACTATACCCATGGAAATCCAATCCACACATCAGACAAAAACAAAAACTGTAAACAAAGTGCAGTACCATGTTGTTATCTTTTGTACCATGTTGTACCATGTACCATGTTGTTATCTGAGGTTGCTGTTTGATGACATTACAGATTCTACCTTTGAAGTCTAGATTTCCCTTGGATTATCAGAAGGTTACAGGCTGTACTCAACTTTTCACAGATGGAGCATACACCTTGACTTACCTCAACAAATTGATCTAAGATCATTATTGTATTTAAATACCTTAAGCATAGTACGTTTTATTCCACCACTTTTGTGTTTATGTCTGCAATGATCCCATTACCTTCAAATTCTAATGATGACAGAGGCTTTTGAGCTTGAATCTACCCCTGTGCATTTTGATCATACCATACATTTTTGTGGAAGTGTCCTGGAAAATTATTTCCTAAAAAGAATGGGAATCCTGGACTGAGACATTATCTTTGCCCGAAAGGAAAGTAGAGATGCTATTGCTACAGCCCTGGAACAGAGTAAAAAGGACTGTGCACAGATCATCCTCAAGAAAGACTCGAGCTTGGATGAGCTCAACAAAGTTAAAGAACAACAAGCAGGCAAGCTGGTGGAAATTCAGGCCATGGTCCAGGAGTTACAAAATGCACTGGCACTTGAGATACAGAGGTATGTATCAGAGGTATGTTACAGAGTGCAGTGGCACACTCCTACACAGAAAGTTGGATGATTTTCCAGCTCTGGTTCTGTCAAACATCTCTGCCCAAAGAGGAAGTAAACTAACCAGTGCTACCTATACTCGTATTATTTTCCCTTAACATATTGAATAAATAATATTTTATTATTGTTCCTCCCTTATTTTTTTGTCTCCAAAAATGAGTTGAAAAAAGTTAAATAATTTAATTTCACGGATTTCTGCAGCATTGTTTATTCACTGTATCCATGGAAACGACTATGAATGCAGCCATAAAGGTATGGTTTCCTTACGCAGAAAAGATAGAAAAGATAAAGTGTTTACTTTTCTGATAACTACATCACTGAATAAATAATGTTCAGACAAGCTTAATTTTTGGTTATTTGTGATACTCTGTATACACCCAATTCAGAGTTATAACCACATTTTCTTTCAAACTAATTTGGTCGCGGATGTGCGCATTTGGGCAGAGCTCTTTAGCAGGCTGTGATGTACAGGCGTAGAGACAGCTCTGTGTAGGAGTGTGGTGCAGTGGCTGAGTGAACACCACAGTGTGGCCATAAAGTACCTTTCTACTTGAATCTGCTGCTGATGACAAACAGTCAGTGTCAGTGACAGTACAAACAACGTATTTGTTCATGGGGGGAGTAAATTAGACGGCTGGATAGCTACCTAAGCTTTGTGTTAAACATGCTGTTAGATCATATTCACTGTTTGCAAACCGTAACGTTAGTGACCATAATGCCTGCTAGCATAACATTAGCTTGGCATAACATCTTACTATGGCAGGATATTATATAGCGAGTCCATACTATGTAGTCAGTGCATTCAGTTAGGTGATCAGACAGTTGTCACAGGTGTGTGTTTATCATGAATTTTACAACCGCTTCGAACGTGGCTCAGCCAATCATAATCAAGGACCAGAACTATCTGTTTTATAATAAATATTGTACATACTAATTATTGATTGAAAGAAAAGCCTGCTCTTATTTCACAAAGCTACAGTTTCATTATGACTCATTACTTTCAAGGGCCAAGGAGCTTGAGATTAAACTCACAATGATAAATAAGGAGCTGGAGAGGAACTCCACAGTTCTGGGTAAGTTTCATCAGTCAAATGACTTGATATTGCTTTAACATTGCGCAGCAGTTTGAAAGAAAATATTTTATCCAATAGGAGAACTCATCGAGCAGAATGCAGAGAAAGATGAGCAGATCAAAGTGCTTGAGAACGAATTGGTAAAGACATGTATTTATAAATTAAAGTGTACATTCTCTTGTCACTTGTCATGGCAGTGCACATTGTCAGTTGACTTAAAGAAACGGTGTTGTCGCTCACAGGACATGAAATCAAAAGCCATTGACTCCTTGAAAAGGAAGATCGAAGTTACAGTGACCAAAGTACAGGAACTCACAGCTGATCTTGCAACGAAAAATGAAGAAGCCCAACTCTTCAAGGTTTAATGATGGATACACGCTGTATTTCAGGCCGTTTTGTTACTCCTGATACTTGAATTAAGGCTAAATACTGTGATGGTGATACCCTATACAAAGATTTTATACACATGTGCTATATTTTCAGATGTGTTTGGTATATGTTTTTGCCACACAGAACAGAAATGAGATTGTGTCTGCTGAAAAGAACCTACTGGAGAGGGCTTGTGAGGAAGCTGAAAAGGCACACAAGTGTTTAAAGGAAAAGGTCAAGATGACTGAGGTTTGAATTCACATTAGTTTGATTTTCTCTACCTACAATCCACACTCATTGTGAAATTTGTTGAGTAAAAGAATTGTCCATATAATAAGTGTTTACTTATTTTACTTTGTTTCCCACTCCTAGATCAAAGTACAGGAGATGGATGGCCAGTTATCTATTCAGATGAGGAAAAACGAAGCAACCACCCTACAGATGCAGCAACTGAAGAGAGATATCATGCAGCATGAGTAAGTTCTGACATAAGTAACATACACTAGTAAAGCATTGGATCATTATCTTTTAGTTTGAATGTTCTGTCATGTTTCTTATTATCCAGAGTGAAGTATGAAGACCTATTGTCACGATTTAATGAGCTGCAATTTGAGAAGAAGGTGATTCAAGATCAGGCAGAGAGTGGATCCTCTGAAGCAAAGACTCTGGAGGCACAGCTGAAGGTCTGTACAAAAATATAATGAACTAAGGCTCCGATTCAGAGTTGAGGATTTAAGTCCTCAAACTTAAAGATTCAGTACAGTGAAAATCGTGTTTTTCAATCTCATTGCATTTTCTTTTACAGAAGGTGTACTGATTTAACATTACAAAAAATGTTGGGTTTTACAACTGTTGTTGTGAAAATGATGACTAAAGCCCTTAGGTCTCTATCCCCCTGGATATCAACAAAATCATTTCAGATATCCAATCAGCTTCCTGAATGATATTACACAATGTACCCTGGTTACCTGATTGGCCCATCAGTCAGTCTGTCAGTTTTCAGTAGTTGTAAAGCATATCAGCTAGCTAGCCCACAAACAAGTAATGAAACTAGTTTGTCACAATTTAGTTAATTTTAGTGGTTCAAAAACATCCACAGCAACTGTGACAATTTATTTATCTCCTGCTAGCACAGGTTAGGCAATGTTAATCTCCCATAGCAACCAATCATACTGGTCGCATGAATTTGTTTACATTTGAAAGCTTAATGTATTATGATACTAACTTGACATCTCCTTTCAATTAACAGAAGGCCACACCCAAATATATATATATATATATTTATATATATATATATAATAATACATATTACTGTTGCACCGCCCAAGTGCAGAGATAAGCACCTGCGTAGCAAAGGTCTGAATACGAGCATCTTCTCCTCAGTATCTTTTGTAGTAAGTCGTAAGGAGTTGAGCACTGTGCTTAAGTCCTTAACTCTGAATCTGAGCCTAAAGCAGGGCTGCCCAAGGTACCAAATGCCTCCACAACATACTTTTTGGCCCCCCAAAGGGTTCCAGAGTATAATAAGATATTCAGTTTGGTCTACTCCGATTCGATGTAATCCCAGAACATGTTGTATTATGGCATTATGGTTTTACCCCGACCGCTGCCACTGCCACAGATCCTTCATGTTAACGTGATCACTCAAATAGCTTTCATTTGAACAGGAAAGGTCATGGGGTAACCAAAATCAATAGAGTTCCTAGAGGATGAATTCTATTGATATTGGTTACCCAATGACCTTTCCTGTAGCGCTACCATCAGGCCAATCTTTCTACTTTAGAATAAGTGTATCTCAAATACCTTTCGTTCAAATTGTTTCTAATTTGCTGTGCACATTCATGACTCGTACAGTAAGAAGCCTATTGATTTTGGTGACCCCATGACCTTTCCTCTAGTGCCACCATTAGGCCAAACTTAAACTTTTGAATTAGTGTATGTTGAATACCTTTTGTTCAAATTGTTTCTAATTTGCTGTTCACATTCATGACTTGTACAGGAAGAAGCCTATTGATTTTGGTGACCCCATGACCTTTCCTCTAGTGCCACTATTATGCCAAACTTAAACTTTCGAATTAGTTGAATATCTTTCATTTGAATCTTTAAAAATTTGCTGTGCACATTCATGACCCCTAGAGGAAGAAGCCTATTGATTTTGGTGACCCCAGCCCTCTTCTTTTTTGTTACTTTTCAGCATTTGCTGTATGATGAACATTTTGATAGCAAGTGTAACTGTTGAAGGCATTTAAGCCATGTGTACTTTATAAATTGTTGACTATCCTACCATACATTTTGTTATTGAAATGTTTTGACTGATCAGGCAAGTGAGGCAAAGGAGATAAACATCACAAGGGAAATGAAAAGACTTGAAGAGGAGAACCAACATTTACGGTTAGTTTGAATCCTTTTGATCTATAGTTTTGAGAAATTCAAGATTCAAGATTTTTATTTTGCCGCATGTAACAAGTACAAATTAATGCTTATTCCCTACTCACTCCCACAGCATAAAATAAATCTAAAGGCAATAGTTATAACAACAATACAAAAAGCTGCATCTTAATAAAATATATACACAAAGAAAAACCGCTAGTGTATATACAAAAGAAATAAACTGCAAAGAATGCTGTGAAAGATGGATAACATAACCAAATTATAGTATACATAGTATTCAGAATGCAGTTGCTAAAATGCAGCATAAACTTGCAAAAAAATGCAGCATAGAGTTGTTGTGCAAGGTACTCATTTAAGTTATGACTTAGGGCCCTATTTTCGTGAATATAGATGCAGGCGTAAGCTCAGGCTGCAGGCACGCGTGGGTGTTTTTTGGGGGTAAATTGGTCAATTGGACAGCTCTTCTCATTCCCTTTAAGAACAGTGTGCACCAAGACAAAGCATACTGACAATTTTGTCCACAACAGTGCTCCATCAGAATAACTTCAACCAGTGACAAACTGTAGAGATCCAGCGGCAATGATATGCCCTACCTATGCCTGTATCACTTATATATACTCCACATCATCCAAATATGAATGAATGGATGTTTTATTTTCACATCATACCATGCTTGATATGTTCCATCCACATGGGGTTCTGCACACCTATCAAAATTAATAATTTTCATTCATTCAGTTTAACATATTTAAGACAAATCAAATTATGATCTCCATAGATTGTGTCCCAACAAAAATCATGAACCATGGCCTATCTCAAAATGTGTAATGTGTCTTCTGTCACTCCTGTTCCACTTCTGGAAGCACACACGTTTGTTCAATTATTAAAATTATTAAAATTATTTTCCAGCCAGCACCAAGGATGGCATTTCCACCAGTCCATCAGTCTTCCTCACTGTCCATATCACCCCTAAGGAAGACTCGGGATATATGAGCTGCCTATAATAGATTGAGAAAACACTGCAACCTTACACTTGTTAATTATTAGATTAGATTAGATTTCTGCATGATTGTGACTCCTGTCACTCTCTTCACGTTTGTCTTTTAGTTCACATTCAGTTAGTTGATTGAATAACTAATGCAATCCCTGTCACCAAGATGTTTCCTGTGTTTAATGATGAGCATCGACTGATTCTGATCCACACATGAATTCAATAACCACACGTGTAAAGCCTTACACATCGCTTGTTGTGATCAATAGATTAAAATGTTGTACGCGGTTAGAAATTGGTTGAATGATTGACTTAAAAGTGGGGTCAAATGCATAGCCTAACATCCATAAAAAGTTTTTTTGGGAATTTTGACAGATGTTCTTGCGCGCCCTTGCCTAGACTGCTGTCACAAAAATAGCTCAGAATACCGTTTGGGCAAAGGAACAGGAGTGATTTTATGCCAAAATGGATACCAAAATTGTACTGCACCAGTGGATTTTTATCAACACATCCCCAGCTGTGCCACCCCACCCATCTCAGCATAGGCAGGTTCATGTTGAGCCATGAAATTACCAAACAGGCATGAGTGGAAAGAATTCGCCTTGTGCCCAATGATATTGCCAATACGCCAGTACCTACACCAGTCTTGCGCCGGCGAGAATTTAGAGCCCTTAGTGTTTGGTAGGCTCATAGCCTGTGGGAAGAAACAGTTACTGAACCTGCTGGTCTTGGTTTGGATGCTGCGGTACTGGCGGCCGGACCACAGTGGGGAGAGCAGTTCATGCCCAGGGTGACTGGGGTCTCGAAGGAAGTAGCCGGACTTGCTCCAACACCTGGTCTGTCAATAACATATTGTCATGGTTTAAAACATACTGTAATTCTATCTCTATAGTTACAAATCTGTCACCTTTTTATTCAATAGAGAGGAGGTCACCTTGTTGAACACCAGAATTCAAGAGCAATGTCAAGAAACTGAGACCTTCCAGAAAAGCATGGAAGAAAGTGTAAGCATGTTAATTAACTGGAAACTAACACAATGTTGTTTTTAGATCTGAAGCACCTCTATGACCAGCAATGTCACTAAGGCCTTATCCACAGGCACACGGTTATGTTTGAAAACATAGCTTTTTCTATGCATTTGGCCGTCCGTGCACACGCAAACATTTTTTAAAACTCCGTCCAAAGGTGAAGATTTTCAGAAACTTCACTTACGTGTTTGTCATGTGGACAGGGAAAATAGAGTTTTTGCTTGTGACATCAAGAGTGTGCGCCGTTTTATCCTCTGTAGTGCGCCGTTATCTCCTTTGTTTACATGAGGTGTTTTGCTAACTTTATATTCGAGTGTGATATTGAGGAATAACTCCACTTCGCTGTCAGTCCACATGATTCCCCCCTTCCTCGATGCGCCATAGCAGCAACATAATGTTAACCTACAAGGACTATTTACCAAATAGTAAATAATGTAGCCTACCAGAAATAGCTATTTTTTCAGACTTCTGGCTTTAGGGTTAGGGTTATATCGCCGCCTGATGGTATGGCATGCTCTTGACAGCGCTTTAATTGTGTTTTTGCGTTTCCATGTGAACTGAGATTTTTATTTATTTATTTATTTATTTATTTTTATGAGGCCTCACTCACGATTAGCCTCTCTACCCCAAGTGGCAGCTCACAGTCATGAGTTAGCTTTGCATCTATGTCACTGTGTGTTCTTGTTATCATTAGAAACACAAGGGGCCATAAATGTTGATGTAGTTCTGCCAGTATTATTCAGTTTCTTGTACTTCTCATTTTTCAAGCGTGAGGATTTACAGCAGGAGGTCCAAAAAAAGGAGAAGCAGATCAAAGCAGTGGAAACAAAGGTGATTTAAAGAAATAGAATTAGAATTAGAACTATTAGAAGACTTAATAGGTTGCTACTATACACACACACACACACACACACACATATTATATATATACATACTGTAAAACTTAAATTAATAGCCCAGGCTTTCATTTGCTTTAGTGATTAATTGAACACAACCAGCCTATATTTGGGACAGGGATCTGCGTTTTATTCCTTTAGCACAAACCTCTTGCTCAGCAAAGATGGGAAATACTATCAAATTGTTAATTTAAACCAATCTCACTGTGAGATACAGAGCATTCTCATTGAAGCACCGACCTCACACACGACAAAGAGCGAGCGAGAGAGAGTAGTCAGGAGGAATGGATGTTCTCAGAATGTTTTGCTCAGTTTACAAGGGTTGCTACTAATGGTGAGTACATTTACAGTTGTCATGCAGGCGCGCTGTATTTTTGTATTTTGCGGGACCTGGTATCTGGAAGAATTTGATTTGATTGTTCCAAAGTGGCCATGATGTTACCATAACACAGCTGGATGCTAGCTTGCCAGGAGGCATTTTTGATTGCTACTTAGCTATCAATGTGTGTTTCAGTGGTCTGCTGTGCAGGCTAGATGCTGCTTAAGCCTTATTTCAATCAAGTGCAGACCTCACAACTGCCGTGGATAAATCCTTGCATGAAGAAAATGATCTTTCAGCGAATATCGTGGTTACAAGAAGGCTGAGCTTGCTAAGCAGTTTTATGTTTCTAAGTGGAATATTTAGTGTGGCTGCCAGTTCCAAGGCTCTGGCGTTAGCTAGCTTGGGAGGGGGAGTGTATTAAAAATATGTTGCCATATTATTGGTTGGAATTCTAAGGGACATGCTGGCGTAAGCACTAGAAGTATTTTGTTTTACAGGTGGGAAAAGTGATTGGATTTTGATTTTAGATTACGAAAAAATAGATGATTTTGTTTAATATTATTGATAGATATTGGCAGATATTGTTAAATAGGTGCACACTATGCCTGGGGAAATGAGCTAACCGTTAAAAAGGCACTTTTCATTTCATCTTGTATTTAGCATTATGCACTAGCAAGCATTGTGTTGTGATGATGAAGAGCAGTGTTAAATCATGGGTGATCTCTGTGTACTTTGTGCAGGTGCACGGCAGATGGATTCGTTTTGTATTGTGAGCGTGTTTAGAGAGAGAGAGGGATATAGAGAGCGTACTGTAAGTGGCCAATTGTGCATCGCTACATAAGCTGGAGAGGGAGAGAAAGTGAATGGAGAAATGTCTAGTGGCTGTGTTTCCGAGTTTTGCTCAGCATTTATTTATGATTGCAAATGATGGAAAAGAGAAAAACAAAACTGCACCCGTGGTAACTGCAAAAACAATTAATTGAGGCCCGGCCTCTAATAGAGACCGGCGTTTGTCAAAACATATAGCCACACCCAGCCAGTAAAAGAGACTTTTACGGTATATAAATTAATTACTGTCATTATTATTGCTTTTTAGCTGTGCAGTCTCAAGGCCAGGTTTGAGGTTAAATCTAAGGCCCAGGAGGAATGCCAGAAAGAGGTCTGTAGCTATAAAACTGAAGTTAGTAATTGCATAGTATTTATCATTATTATTATTATTATTATTATTACTTAATGTTTTCTTTATTTCAGAATAAAATGCTTAAGAAACAAATTTCAAAAGAGAACGAGAAAACCAGTCAACTTGAAGATGAGGTACGGTCTGATTCCTCCAGCCCCTCACAGTGATAGTACATGCTCACAGTTGCCTTATGTAATACAATGGTGTGCACATGTGTTCTTTTCATCAATTCTAGATCAATAATCTCAAAGGGGAGTTCAATAATCTGAGCATTCACATTTTCTTGTAGGTACAAAATCTCAAGCTTGTTGCTGCTGAAGCCATCAAGAATAAAGAGGATGCAGAGTTCAAGTGTCAGAAAAAGATAGCAGACATGGTTGCACTGATGGAAAAGCACAAGGTGAGATTATCTTTAAGCCCTAATACTATTTCAAGGTGGTTCCGAGGTCAAGGTCAAAGTCAGCAAACTTGTGTCAGGTGCCACATACAAGTAGGGATGGGCGGTATTGACGGTATGAATGGCATACCATTGTAAATATGAGCCACGGTATAGCTTTTGGCTTTACCTTCAAACTGCGGTTCTAACAGGCGCAACACCATACAGACTGACATAATCAGCCAACAGTGCAAAAAACAGGTTTTTACACCATGAAACTAAATATAAAATAAAACATACATAAAATAAAGCCACTGTTTTTAAACAGTCGACATACTATATTTTTAATACACATTTTCACGGATATCATTTCAAAATATATTTATGATTTTTGTTTATTAATCTGGATTAATTAAAGCCTTATAGCTTTGTTTTCATAGGGCTAACTTGGCTATCTGTTTAAACCACATCTTTTTTATTTATTATTTATTATTCAACTTTGTTATTAAATTGGGCATGCCTGTAAAGAGGAGACTCTTGGGTATCCATGAAACCCATTTTCATTCATATATCTTGAGAGGTGAGTGGTCAAGGGACCCCTTTGAAAATGGCCATGCCATGTTTTCCCTTGCCAAAATGTAGCCTAACATTGGAGCATTATTGAGCCCTCTTCCCGACAAACTAGCATGACATGCTTGGTACCTCTGGATTCCTAAGGTTGTCTAGTTTCATATGATACCTTCACACTAGCTTAAAAAATGAGCACGCTAGAGCCCAAAAGATGTGGCTGATCAGGTCCAACGGGCTTATGGGGTTAATATTTCGATTTATCAGTATTTGCTGTCTGGTTTGCAAGGTTTTCTATAGAATGGCTGTTGATCCACCAAACAACTATGGCATAGACAATGACCCCTCATTTTTCTTGAACAGAACCAATATGTTGGAATGGTAGAGGAGAAGGATGCAGAGCTTGGTGAGAAGAAGAGGAAAGTAATGGAGGCTGAAGCCAGTAGGATTTCACTGGTATGATCCTG
>OMKL01153348.1:0-17616 GCA_900302295.1 Parasudis fraserbrunneri | reverse complement strand
GTCCCAAGAAGGATAGATCGTGTGATTTACCCCGCAAAATGGAGGTCACGTGACGCTTACTAGCCAATCAGAATCATGGATCCAGACCCTGCTTATTTTAACGTTGTAGAAATGTGTCTTTGTTTCAACAAGACTGTGCTACTGAAGCAGCTTTGTGTTTATAGATGAAGTATTTATAAAGTTTGTGATGCATGCCAATTTATATTGAAATGTTCCATTGCACCAGCAGAGTGCTCTAAAGTTGGATGCCAGTGCTAAATTCAGCTTATGTTAAATATTTATGGTAAACATATTGCACCAGCTAAAAATATGACTACATGCAGCCTTGGCAACCATGAAGACATCTGCCACAATGAAAGCTTCACATCTATGGCAGGTTATTGTGGATCTTGTTGCATAGCCTACTTGTTGCAGTTGTTTTTTTGTTTTTTTTCTTTCTTCAAAACACAAAAGCCCCATGAGCCAGACAAAATAAAAACAAGAACAAATACACACACACACACACACACACACACACACACACACACACACACACACATATATATATACCATCCTCCTCCCATCCATCCACCCAAAGGGTCCGCATTCTAAATCTGTGTTGTGTCTGTGCCCAAAGTCAGACCAAAAAGAGGGAAGCCATAGAACATGCACAGAAGGGAGCAAGCATCCACCCCAACAGGGACCTCTCCCCCAGCCCATGTACACCCCACCTCCCGGGCGACAGACAGCACATCCAAATCAGACATGTCATTTAATGTCCACATCCCAACCTTCCCATGTCCTACAAAACCTCAAAGTCTGTCATTTTCCCCTGGTGGCTATTCTCTCTATATTCCAGAGTTGCTTTAAAAACTTTCTAAAATGCTCCACTCTCGATTGAACTGCTTATCCAAATCTGAAAATAAATGTTTTTCTGAACGTGATTATAACATAATTCATTTTAGTCTTGCCAAAAATAAGTCACCAAAAAACACTGTTTGCTACAGTAGTCTGACACACAGGATGTTGACCGCGCATATAAACCTCCCACTGGCACCGACTACTTCCTTCGACAAAACGGCAAATTCCTTACCCGCTCGCAACAATAAGTCTTAGCAAGCTACACTCATGATGGAATACTTTGAAGAAGAAACAGTTCTCTGCCAACGCTATTTTATAAGTTGCGTTTTGTGCGTAGCATATGATTGGCAATGACTGGTTTGAGAAATACAAACAACCCAGAAAATTTTTTCCCCCTCCTAGTGCACAATAATAATGGGTTCTTCTGCCAGACATCTCTCTTGCACTGGCACAGCGCTATAGTGTGGAGAGAAGTCTGCCTGAGTAGACTACTGTTTGCAGATCTAGACAGAAGTTCCCACTACACTTTTGTATCTATGATTGAGTTTGACACCAAAATAGAGTCATGGTTGGGCAGTACGAGTAAGACTACGAGTATGAGTACGAGAAGACGTGTAGAGATGATTCACTCTCACAGAATCTACACTTACCTACTTGATTGGTCAAGGCCCCAGACATTAAGAATCTTCTCAGTAGGAAGGAATTCATATACAAAAATGTTTTTGTACAATTTGAATAGAAACACCTATTGTTGTCCTATAAATACCAGTAAAAACTTGTTTCCACAGTATTGGTATCTTGGTATACAGTATCAATTGCATATTCCCATTTATTCCGGATGTTTGTTGGACTTTGTAATAGATTATTTTGCTCAATATGAAATGTATATAATTGTTTTTCCCCAGTCATCCACTTTGAATTTTTTCTATATGGGCAACAAACAATTGTTTTACTGTTTCCTTTACTTATTTTTGTTTTCCACTCATTTGGTATTGTTGCTTTGAGTTGCTTTCATTTCTGATGGGGGCATACATTACCATTTATTCTTTTGAAGGATTCATACATTATATTTCCATTTTCATCTATTATATTGTCCAAAAATATAATGCCACACTTCAACATTTGCTTCCATGCAAAGGGTTGCCCATCTATCATTAAGTTAATATTGAACCATAATATTAGCTGCCATATGTCCTCAGGTTTTTCTAGTGGGTAGTACTGAAACAGGAGCCAGCTGGTAATGGCTTCCTCCATTTTATCCATGAAGCTAGACATTTGGGGAAAGAGATCTTTTTTCATTTGCACAAAATGTGCTCTTGTTATCTGTAAATAAGGTAAGACTTCTTTCCCTAAATTTAAATTTCGTTACAGTAATTAGGTGAAGTATTTATAAGTTTGTGATGCATGCCAATTTATATTGAAATGTGCCCAACACTCCTGGGTTCTGTTGCACCAGCTGGGTGTTCTAAAGTTGGCTGTCAGACAGCGATAAATTCAGCTTACCTACATATGTCCAACGTTATGTTTAATATTTAGAGTAAACATATTGCACCACCTAAAATTATGACTACATACATCCTTAGCTATCATGAAGACATACGCCACAATGAAAGCTTTGAATCTATAATTTTGTATTATGGATCTTGTTGCACACTTGTTGCAGTTGGTTAGTTTGTTTATACATGTAATGTCCCAGTATTCTCTCTGATGAGTTTAACAGGGGTGGGGAAAACAAAAGAAAAAAATTGAGAATTGAGTTAAAGATTAAAAATATATACAAATTCCAAAAGTTGTGGTTTTCTCGGTTTTCAGTCTTGTGATATGGTTTCAAGTTTCTCATTACCTTAGAACTAGAAATTCTATGTTGCTTAATCCTACAGATTAGATGCAAAATCAAATAAAATCATGAGATTCCCAAAGATTCCCACCCTGGAGTTTATCCTTGTGTTTTCAACAATCAATGTTTATTGCCAATGTAAGGGAGCTAGATGGCTAGCCAACAATATAGCTAAGGTACTATAACAAACAATATTGCTGCTCTAACTTTCTCCTCAGCTTGAAATCAACATAATACAGGTCTAGGATGAAAACACTGCTGTGTTATAGTTTTGTGAGGTTTATAGTTTACCTTAAAATTGTATATGTTTATGTATTTATTTGTATTATTATTACTATTATTATTAAATCCATATTTTAAATTTGTTCCAGTGACTTGTGAACCAGGGATGGAACAAGTCAGTGACAGTTAAATCAATGTTATGTCACTTCATTTCTCACAATTGGGCACCAAGACGCATTCAGTGTATGAGAACCATTCTGAACCAAAAACAGTTTTGATTCTTGATCACTGGTCTCTCTGCCCTGCCTGTACATTAGGTAAATGGACGAGATGAATCAAGATAATGTGTTCTTTTTACTGAATAAGTTATATAAAGCCAACTCACTCAAGTGACAAGAGTTTAACTCCACTACCACTGCAATGTTTTCCTCTTATAAAAATGGATTTGGTCGGGTGTGGACCACAGATTTGTTTGCATGACAGTCTAATTGGTAGGTACGAATAGGTACCAAAATACCCCACCCTCACCTCCCTATCCCTAGAATTTAACAGCAGAGTAAATATTTGTATATGTACATTTGAACACTGTATAAAATGCCAGGTGCATAAAGATGGTTGCCCCCTGAATTGATGAAATCACTCTTTTCTAATTCCATCCCTCAGTGCAAAACATTAACATCTACTTCTGCCAATTTAGCGAGAGAGGACAAGGCAGAGCAAACCTGGGGTGTGCATTACACTGATGCATGGGCCAGGAAGACTGAATGACATCAATCCAGGATGCTGCCATCTTTATGCACTTGCTCTATTGTATTTTCAGTTTGCATCTCTTTGAGACAGTTTGTAGGCGTATGCATGTAAAAATTACCCTCAGACCAACATCATTCTATATCAGATAATAGCAGTTCCATATCAAATTACAGCACATATTGTGAACAGCTTTTTCATGCCTCATGTAGGCTATGCTTTCCTAAATAGAAATGTATGTTTGCATTAAGAATAGTATCCATGATGGGAGTGCTTCTCAGTGAGAATCCCTGTAGTGAGAGTAGTTTTCATATTGTTCTAAGCCTGGACTTGACATTTCATATGAGACAGACTTCAGAGCAAACCACTGCTCGGCCATGTGGGGTCAGTGAGATAAGTTACCAGATAGCAGCTTGACAAATGTCTCCCTCAGCTGGACAGCAGTGGAAAAGCAAGGTTAAGTAAGTCCATAGGTCAATACAGAATGCTCATGCAGGAAAATGTGAACAAATGTACATAATTGATACTGTGCACATTACTTCTAAATTCTGCAATAGCCTACACGAGAAACCAATTTACACCAGGCAGCACTAGGGTTCTGCAGACTTGAAACCGACTGCAGGCTGTGTGTGACAGAGCAATTGCCCCCAGTCCAAAATGTAAATTCAGCATACCATATAAATAGATGTAGCAATGAATCCTTTCAAATTCAGGATTCCGTTTTTCATGTGACATGTGATGCATTATTTAGTTACTTTTCATTGTGAATGATGAGACGGGCACACCCCTTTTTTGATAAGTCAAGAGAATGATAGGCCTATACTATATGGTACATGCATGAATATAGACCAACATCAAAGTCGATATTAAAAGGTTACAATAACTGCTCCGTGTATATGCCACACAAACTAGGCAACACAACGTAGCCAGTCTGCAAACCTACTACGCTATCTTAAAGTCTAGACTTCCTATCTTTGAGATGGTCAATCATTTTAGGCACTAGTAAATGCTATGATCATAACATTTATTGATAGGCAAATATGCTATTATGGTATCTTGTTGTATTTATATTATGCATAAGCTAATAATGCAATTAAATGATGCATAGGTATTTCTAGATAATAGCTATTTCCCTAATATCAATTAACCAAGGCTGAACTTTCACGTGACATGAGATATGCAGCCATTTGTTACAATGAAATAGCCCCCAGTTCCTATGATCTGTCATAATAAAATGTCATGCTATTCAAAAGCCAGCAGCAAACGAACATGAAGAAGACTGAAATCATATGTTATGGGCGGCACAAGATATATTGCACTTCAACTCACCTTGAGCGGCCGTTCCTCTGGTGCTGAATACACTTGCTATCAGAGTGGCCACATACCAAATCATAGTACTATTGCCGACCAGCTATTACCACGCAAAGTGCCCCGTTCAACCAATCTTTCATATTCGACCTTGAACCGCACGCTCTCTTATCGATACCCCTTTTTCATATTCTATATTCTTTCCTCTTGGCAATTCCCTTCATCCCTTCCCTCCCCCGTCCTTCCATCCGCATCCTCTCCCGAAGAGACAGAGCACCTGCACCGCCGCGGTTGTAGTAGACGGAGCCGTTTTACGAGCGCATAGTGAAACCAAGTGTGAGAATGTAGCCACAGGTCCGCCTCTCCTATCATTGGATTGGTTACTGATTGAGGCTTTGGGGCGTGTATTGGTTATTCGTCCGCCCCATACCCGAATGACAGGAGAACAGTCGTGTACCAATTCAAGGTGAGTTGGAGCGTGCCGTAGTAGTGGAACCGCAGTATCATGCGCATTGACAGAAAGCCGTGTCCATATCTTTAAATGCCTCTCCGAAAGTGGCACCACGTGTACTATCACCGTTCGTTTTTCTTTCATCCACCCAACAGAGATTTTTGACAATGGTTTCATCCGTCATATAAATACTTGTTTCTCTGTCCATGCAGCAGGTTAGGCTGATTATAAGGGACCTTATGTGTCGGTGTGACTCATCTGTCGCTCATCCATAGCCTCCGGCTGTGGTCATCTTCCCATCACTGACATAAAACGTTGCTTTTCTACTACTGCACTATGTCTGGCTTATGTGATGGGTGTGGCGACAGATGCAATATCGTTTGCCTGTTTCCTCGACGACTGCAAGAGCCGGGATGCTGCTTAATCATGCTGCCCACTGCGCACACATGGTTACATTGATAAGACGCTCAGTTTACTCTTCCAGCATCGGTGTGCATGACAACAGACAATTCAAATCTGTACGTGCAAAACTTTGGCTCTTAAAAATCAACAGAATGCTCATAGAAATAGCCGAAATATCGCCTTTTCCAAAGGCGTTTTTGTCTCGGAAATAAATTGCTTTCTTGACATGCACATTCGTCAATCAATCCGCAGCACGGTAGTGTCTAATACAGTGTTGTAGCCTGTTCTAGTACACTGAGAAAAGATTGTGTGGTAGTCTAATCGAGTCCGGTTTTGGTCAGAAGACCACATTTCCATTGGTCTTGACTCAGACTTAATTTGTCTTGGCCTTATTATGATAGATATATCTATCTGGCCGAGAGACCAATGCAAATAAAATAAAAAAAATTGAAATAATAATGATGAGAAAATCACTGGGGACAATAGGCATAGGCGAGGCTACTTTGCAAACTGCCTATAGGCACTGTAGTTTCATTTTCATGAATTTTAAAGATTAACCCACTGCTTTGATAATTGTTACAAACACACATGCTAGTCTTGGCATTGACTGGGATTTAGTCATGGTGATGACTTCGAGTTCCTATAAGCCCAGTCTTGTTTTGTCTTGTAGGCCTGCTCAATTTTGAGTAGTGGACTCTCTAGCTCCTATACACAAATAGTGAGGGACTCAGTCTCAGCTACGTACACATACACAAACACACCCTTACAACAAGGTTGTTATCCCTGTTCTCCATAGAAGCTTTTGGTTCAAGGCCTGGTGCCAGGGCAAGATGCTAAATGCCTATGCAAATTTGTCATGTTAACATTGTCTTCTTGCTCACAAGTGGTGGCTCCAGTGTTCCTCTTGGCTGTCTGTTCGCAGTTTTCAGAGCTGGGGCAAAAAATATTGGTCAGACATTTTTTTGCTGTGACCAGCAGCTGGTAGAGGTCTATCTGTCTGTCCAGAGCAGACATGTGTAATGCCCGTGCCCAGGACAAAATTATCCCACTGGGCTCCCCTCATCACCTTCATTCATACGTATATGGATCATAGGGCCCGGGACAGCATACCTGGTTGCACGCGAATGCACACCCGATGGCGGCCCTTTGTTGGTCAGTCAGTCTGTTCCAAAGAAAACCAAAAAAACGTCATATTCGGAGAGTATTCAGACTCCTTTACTTTTTCCACATTTTGTTGTGTTATAGACTTAATCAGATTTTTCTTCTATCAATCTACACACAATATCCATAATGACAAAGTAAAAACAGGTTTTTAGAATTTTTTGCAAACTTATAAAAATTCAAATACAGAAATATCTCATTTACATAAGTATCAGACCCTTTGTTATGACACTCCAAATTGAACTCAGATGCATCCTGTTTCCTTTGATCATCCTTGTGCTGTATCTAGAACTTGACTGGATTCAGGGCCGTTTCTGGCTATATGCTGATTATGCGGTTGTATAGGGCCCCTGACAATAGGGTTGGACATGATTTAGAAAGACCTGTCTATATAACACACAGTTCACAGTGCATGTCAGAGCAAAAACCAAGCCATGATGTTCCCAGGAGCACAGGGGGCTCCATCATTGTGAAATTGAAGAAGTTTTTGGAACCATCAAGACTCTTCCTAGAACTGGCCATCCGGCCATACTCAATAACCAGGCAAGAAGGACCTAATGGCCACTGTAACAGAGATGGTAGAACCTGCTAGGACAAGCATCTCTGCAGCACTCCATCTATCAGGCCTTTATAGTGGCTAGATGGAAGCCACACCTGAGTAAAAGGAGTATGACAGCCCCCCTGGAGTTTCTGAGAGTATGAGGAAAATGATTCTCTGGTCTGAGGAGACAAAAGTCTAAGCACGGTGGTGGCAGTATCATGCTATGGGGATGCTTCTCAGTGGCAGGGAGACTGGTCAGGATTGAGAGAACAATGAACAGTCTAAATACAGAGAAGTTCTTGAAGAAAACCTGCTCCAGAGCACACACAACTTCAGACTGGGGCAAATATTCACCTTTCTGCATGATGACGACGACCTAAAGCACACAGCCAAGACAACGCTAGAGTGGCTTCACGACAAGTCTGTGAATGTCCTTGTGTGAGCCAGCCAAAGTCCGTACTTAAACACCATTGACAATCTGTGGAGAGACCTGAAGATCACAGTTTGCTGATGCTCTTTTGAAGGCATTTGTTTAAATTTTTGCGTGGTCATAAATAGCGACAACGGGTACCAAAAATGTGTAAGTAATTGCACCAACTTAAAACTTGGTGTAGCAACTTATTACACATAATTGAGCTTTGGAAAGGCCATCATAGGTATCTTCAAGTTAAAGCAATGATATGTAATTTTTCAATTAATTAAGTTCTGGATACAAACTAGAATGGCACTCACAGAAATGTCTACACCAATGCACCAGCGGGCAAAGTATTTATAGCACATTTCATACACAGAGCCATATTTTATGCTTTACATAAAATAGATGAAAGGGAAGAGCACAGAAAAATAAAAAGATTGACCTCTATGACCTGCAATGTCACTAACTCACTCACTCATTCAGTCTAGGGGGCAGAGAGTCTAAGAGTGAGTCATTCACTCACACTTAGACTCTCTGCCCCCTAGTGGTGTCCCACAAGCATCAGCTTGACATAATAACAACAACAACAACAACAACAACAACAACAACAACAACAACAACTAGAAAGGTGTGCTCAGTAGAGCACAAATCTCCACCAGGCAGCAGCCACACATTTCTTCTCTCACAGAGCAAACAAAGACGCCTACAATACATAGACCATCTATTACCAGTAATTATAATTACCGGTATCCAAACATACTCGCACAACATACACAGAGATCATCCACTGTCTGCGGGAAAGAAAAAAAGCACAACAAGTGTTGACAAGTCACTACCCTACCAAGGACAGCAGACAGACAGTGACCTACACGTTAGGTGAGGCTTAAGTGTAGGGGGTGTGGCAAACATAGACCAATGAAAGCAGATCTCCCGCACTATTCCTATTACACCATTACACACTATTACACTATCACACTATTACACACTTACACTATTATACTATCACACTATTACACACAATTACACACTATCACACTACCACCTATTACACTATTACACTGTATTACACTATTACACAGTATTACACTATTACACACTGTCACACAATCACACGATTACACTATTACACAATTACACTATTACACACTTAAAGGACCATACTGGTGTTAATATGTGTTGATTTCCCTTAACTACTCACCCCACATATATCACATAACCTCTAACCATTTTCAGAAGCAAAGCTCACTGTATGAGACATTTGTAATTTGATGTTTTTACAGACGTTTGAAAAGTTGAACGTTATGCCTTCAAAACATATTTTTTAATTGTTCCCTTGTTGCATTGACAAAGACGTCTGAGTTAGTTTCAATACATTTTCCATAGCCTATGTGCGATGTTTGTGCGATGTTTCATCCAAATCGGCCTTGTAGTTTGCGAGATTGGCTCTGCATAGCCACAATCTCACACACACACTGGACCGATTATATGATCTTCCGCCTGGTGGAGATAATCATCATGTGCAACACTTGCAGGCCACACCGACACAGGGCACCCAGAGCTAACCATCTCAAGATCACGGTATGAAACCTCCTGGTAGAAAACCATTACGTTCGGTAGAACACCATTACATTTTACTGACATTCTGAGCCGTGTTTAGAGGTTAGTTAGTATTTAAATTCACTATTGCCTATTTGGTGATCCAAGAGGAGGGGAGAAAGAGGGCTCAGCCTCTCATTCACTGCACTGACATGTGTTTTTCCATTTGGCCAATATCAGAGTAGATGCATGATGTTAGTGTAACCATCTCAACACCACACTATGAAACACAGACCGCAGCTCCTCCCTCCTGAAGCCTGCAAGGCTTCATATCCATGACACTATGTATCCTTGTTGACATTGTTGCCAATGTCTTTAGCTTTCCAACAAGTGTCCTTTTGTTTTGGTTGATTATTTTTGCCATGTTTTAGTTAAATCAGACATCCACATGGACAGAAGTGACTGCGTGCGCAGGCGTAATCATGACCACCGGCACTGCTACAGCCTCAAATGGTCTGGTGCGACCAGCTTGGTCAGCCGTCTCATGATACCAGATGTATGCCTAGAACGAACAAGATATGATGGTTCCTTCATCTACAGAACGCGGGACAACAATGGAAAACAAATACACAGCCTTAACCACCAAGAAACCAAGAATTTGCTTAGCAGAAAGTCCGCACGCAAAAAAGGAAAGCACACAGATGCGACAGAGTAAAGAAGCTCTTTGGAAATGTAAAACAGAGACTCAATGCCGCTCACGGCCAGCAGGCGCCACAATTACACATTACACGTTTTTTACGCACAGGGAATATGTCATTTTGAGAAAATGGCCATTTAAATGTATGCAGGATATTTGTGTACATGATACATGCAGCTCGTACAAAAATGCAAAATGTGATATTTAGAGTTGCTTTTGATGATTGCTTTTTATGTTTTATGAAACTACAGTAGTTGTAGAGGCAAAATATGATAATATCTCAAAATGTTCCGATCCAGCCAAAATCACCATTTTCAGCTGGGGTGTCTTGCCTTAATTTCACAAATATTTCATTCACTACAAGTTAGCATACTGTTGTAAGAGATAAGAATGACTATTCTGATCATAGGTTACACTCTCTCCTCTGTTACCTCCCCACCCACAGTATTAGACTAAATCATAATTAACAACAAATGTCTTTTCAGATGGGGGTATCTCAAGATCTTGTGAAAAGTTTGAAAACCACTATTCTAAACACTGGTGTCTGGTGGGACTTTCCCAGAAAAATAATTTGGTGCATAAATCAGCAGAGCAACGCAACAGTGGTTTGTTTGGTATAAATAGAATACAACCTCATTAGCATGACTTTTCAAGATGGAAAGCAAATAAGTGCTGTGCAAAAACAAATCAGCTTATCACTGATAAATGTGGCAAAATAGAAACAAGGATCTTGCAGATTACCACTTAAAGCTATAATGTGAATGATTTTTTATCCCATAATTATTTTCCAAAACATATCTTAACATGGACACAGTGACTCACAGTCTACTGTGAGCAGGTTTCATTGATCAGTGTAGCAGCAGTGTAGAGTTATTCCATTCTAAAGTTCCACAGAGAGGCTCCCCCCTCTAACCAATCAGAGAAGCTCAAAAGGAATTTTGTTGGAATAAGTACTTTTAGTGGTTGAATCATTCAACAGTCTGGCAACAAGGACCATGTAAAACTAACCACTAAATTTCTTGCTTATTCCAACAAAATTCCCTTTAAGCTTCTCTGATTGGTCAAAAGGGGGAGCCCCGCAGTGAAATGGAATATCTCTGCACTGCTGCTACACTAGTAGGTCAGTTGATATTGTTTGACATAACAGGTGATTGGTTTGTAGCACATGTTCTCCCTTATTCATTTGTCATGCAAAGCTCTTTGGAACTTTCGCAACCCATTGTAAGTAGGAATAGCCTATAGGTCTGTTTTACTGTTTTTCTGTACTCAGCCACAAAATGCAGCAAATGCAATTAAAAACTCATATTTACCTGTTGTATAATGTTAGTCCTTGTATCAAGAGCTCAGTCAATCAGCTAGAGAACTGAACATGTCTTCATTCAATTTGTTTTTGTATTTTTATGTATATATTTATTTTTTTTGGTTGTTTTTATTTGTTTATGTTTGGATCACGGATTGCACCTTTAATTCGATCATGGATGCTAACAGTAGCCTACAGGTGTACTAAATTTGGCTGTGTGACAGGGAATCCCTGTTTAGTAGCATGGGTATATGTTTTATAATATACATTATGTGTATAGTGATTCCTTTAATACAACAGAATTCCATTGGAAGGGCCATTGTCAGTGTCACCCTCTACGACAAACCTATTTGGAGGGCGGAGCAGCTCTCAGGCTCCCACATCCTCACAATTACTGTCAAGGGAGGTGCAATAGTGTTCTGTGACTGCTGCGTGGCAAAAACAAGGTCACTTTATCCCCCCACACCTCTCTCTCTTTCTCTCTCTCTCTCTCCCTCTCTCTATCGCCCTCTCTCTTTCTGTGTCTCTCTCTGTGTCTCTGTGTGTGTCTCTCTCTGTCCCTCTCTCTACCCTAACCTAAAGTTACAGAAGTGCTGACACACCACCAGAACATCTCATGATCCTCCGGGAGCATAAGCCGTGATAAGCGCTGGGTCTGTTTTTAACAGTGACACAGGCGTGGCATGACATTTGCCTTCATCAGGTTTGGGTCTGTCAAACAGCAGTGTGATTTCTTTCAGATTAGGGTGATATACTGTAACAAAGGTATTTTGGGGCTTTGTCCCTTGTTGAGACATAGCGAGTTGAATAAATATCTTATGCAAGAATGCTGTATTGTTTTTTAGACCACTGTTAGGGGAGACCTCCAAATGTGGAACTGTTATGACTTCCCGTGCATAGTACATCTCTGATCAAAAAGATGACCCTTTGCCTTGCTCACAGTGTTGAATTCCTATGGCATATTGGCAAATAGACATCTAGTCACAAGCTATCTGCCTTTTATCTTTTTTAACCACAAATTATGCAACATTTTAACTTCAATTCAAATTCCAAGAGGTGGATAAATGCCACTTGCTGTAATTGCAAACCGCAAGATCTGACATTATCTTTGTAAATTGCCAAATTAGAACAAAATGTCTTATTTCATTTGTAGTGATTGTGAAAAGGAGAAGGTCCTGCACACTGTTTTAAGCTTGCAAACAGAACTTTTTTATTATTTTTATTTAAGACAACTTTTTGATCTCAAAGGATCTTCCTCAGGTCTAAAAACAAGTCACAAGGCACATCATTATATAGCATAGGTCATATGACAATTAATTCAAGACACCAGGTCAGTCTATTACGGCCTCATAAGTATCCATAAAAAACATGCATGCAAACTCTAACATATAACATGTCACAGTAGATAAACTCTCAGAACCAAAAATGACATTATATAACGTCTCAAATATAATAAAATAGTCCAGTCATCACTAGACTAAGGACAGATTGGATAATATGTCCTATAAGAGATGGTGCCACTAAATACTCTAAACTAAAAACAAGAATTATTCCCTCAACAATGACAACATCAATTATCAATAACAACAATATTAGAAAAAAAGAATATTAGAAAAACTTAAAATACCAGTAAAGTACTTGCTTCAACATATACATAACAAGACTCCAGCGGGGGAAAGCCAGACTGTGCTTCAAATATAGGTGTGAAGAAAATAAACTTCTATATAAAAAGTAATTGTAAATTCAACTGATAAATGTAATATCTACACTTTGTCTCTTAAATATCCCCTCCACTCAAAAACATGTGTTTGTTATGGTTAACTCCTCTTGGGAGCATGTCTGACTATACAGATTGTTATTTGTGCAGAACTTGTCACCAGAGTGCCTTTTTCACATTCTTCCACTGGAGAGGGAGAGCTTCTCTGTACCTGTAATGGTGTATATGCTGCTATGCCATTTTCAGTAGTTTATTGAACAATTTGGTGGAAAAAAAACATATTTATACACATTTTTACTCAGAGAAATGTTTAAGGGTTTAGGATCTGGAGGGGATCTTTAAAGGAACACTCCACCTAAAAAATAAAGCTGATTAATTAATTATGCGCATAATCTCACACATATCACAAAATTATAAACATGTACAAATTAATTTGGTTAGAGAGTTATTTAGTTAAAGAGTTATGATGTGTGATGCCATTATGATGTATATTATTCCAGGAAGTAATAAATACAGAAAGGATGAACATTTAAAAATCAAGGCCTTTGCATATGACTTTTAATCACTCATATTCATATCATAGCCTTGATATTTTTCATTTTCATCATAATTGTATTGAGATGTATTTACTACTTCCTGGAATTATGTATGTAATATACTATCTCAACTCCAACAAGACATTTTGTCTGCAAATAGACTACTGATAAATCCTAGCTAATGTGCGTGGGAGAAATGTCAGTACTCTGTAATGTTGACCCACATTTGCGTCTAGGAAACAAGTTATGTCAAGTTATGTGATGAATAATGATAGCAGAAAGATAACTGTATTTGTGCTGGTCATACTATGTTTCTCTTTGTCTTTTGTCTTTGTCTGTTTTTCCTCCCAGGTGATACAGTAAATGTTTCTCAGTTGTATCCACCCGGTGTTATGCTAGCAGCCCCTTGGCTTTGATGCAGGGCATCTAATACATTCCAAGAAAGGACTCCTTCCGAGTATGTTTACTGTTTTGTAATCATTTTATCATTAGCTAAGTGTCTATTGTATTCACAGAATATGGACAGAATACATTATCTCATAGTAGCACTGTCCTCCTCACATCTGAGGACAGGCTGAGGACTTTTTCCCTCCCCTCATTTTCCCCTCATGTTTATACCAGTTATGTAGTCTTCTTTAAAGGGGAATGCCATCCATTTTAAGAATTCACATATGTTCTTCCTGTACCCCAGGTCAGTTTAGTCAGTATTTATGAACACGCACCTCTCTCTCTCTCCTAAAGCTAGAAATCAGAGAGAGAACCCTCCAATCGGTGATGTAACTGGGATGTAAAATCTGGGGCTGCTCCATAGACAGTGAATGGGGCTCTGACTTTGTGTGGCCATAAAATGTTTGTGCGAGAGTAATGAGGCTGCAGCCACGTCGTAGTAGCACCTTGGAGTAAACTCACTCCTATGGTGAGTGCCCAAGTGCGAAGTGCCTGCCAGTAGTAAGTGAACACCTAATTGAGAGCTACACAATGCAGATGGCACTAGTTATATGAGCTCTTACACCCAAATGAGGGTTAAATTCTGGTTCAGACCTTCTAGCAATGTTAGAATATAAATCTCATTTGGGTGTAATAGCTCACAACAACATTTTATGGCATCACAAAGTCAGGGCCCCACCCATTGTCTATAGAGCAGCCCCAGATTTTACATCCCAGTTACCCAATTGGGGGTTCACTCCCAGCTTTAGGAGAGAGTGGTGCATGTTCACAAATACTGACTGAACTGTCCTAGGTACAGAAAGAACATGTGAATTCTTAAAATGGGTGGTATTCTCCTTTAACATCAACTGTCAACAGCCTGACTTGATCACTGCAGGATCCTGCCAGCTTTCACAGTTTTAGTATGATGACCCTTTGATTCCTAGCACACTGGCTTCATTTCTCTCTATATGTGGATCAACAATCTAATGGGCTTCACTCAACAGAAAAATGAGCGCTGGCAGTATAAAAATTCAAAAAAAGCTCCAAACTCAGTGACTTCAACTTTATCACTTTAACACCTTGCTTAGTGTATCTGTTATTCACTCCATAGAATTTGAATTTATAGAATAGTCATTCCCATTCAAATCTACATTCTTGAATGATTATTTGGCTGGTACACCTTAAAATGGCTGCCATAGGATGTTTGAACATGTTGTCATGGACATCAAAACAGATACAAATCCGGCAGAGACGGACACATAATCAGTCCTGTCCAACAAACGGACTCTCTTCACTGAAAAATAATTCAAAACAGATGTAGACAGACAGACACAACTGATCAGTGTGGCTAGCCCCTTACACCTGGCATCTTGGGGGATCAGATTGTAATCAGATGGTGCTTAACCACATAAAACTCCAGGTGTAAATGCACCCAAGATGCATGTAGGACAGATTGTGATCCGATCATTTATACCACCCCCAGAGATGGTCACAGAACACAAGTATAACTGCCATGGCATTTTCAGTTTGTATAGGCCTACAACAACTACATAAATGAAACTAGGTGTTCATGTGTCACTGTTCTTAATAGGTTCTGCACACAAACACATACAGGCAGGTAACTCAGCTAGAAAGGCTAGCCAGTGATAGGCTATTGAAAACCGTAAGGTTATGGAAAATGGATAGTCTAGATTCTTGTGGATGGAATCGAAGTGGGACAAGGGGTCTGTTGTCACACAATTGTGCCATGCATGGTTATCTGTATTTTGTGTGGCAAAGTGCAATTGGATCTCATTGTGAACACTAGAGACACACAGTATTAAAACCATGTGTAAACGTAATCCATCTAAATCATTCCAAGACACAATCCTGATGCGAGACAGATCTTATATAGAGCCAGATGTAAAAAGGGTTGCTGACTCTAATTCACTGTCTACTCAGAAAACAATGCTCATTTCCATGTCAGCGTTATCAAATGTCTATGGAAGCCATCGTAGATTTACCAAAGGAATGTACAAAGATACACTAGGAGGGGCCCTCTCTATCGATTCCAGTTCTGTGATTCACTGTCCCCCTTCCTCTATAGAGTATCTGTTTGTTATCTTTGAACCCGACCTCCACCTTGCTTCTTTTGTCATTGTCTCACTATTTCTCCATCTCTCCGTGTGTCATCCGCTCTTCAAGACACTAATTTAGGGACACTGTAACACTAATTCTACTTCGAAAAAGAGGTGTGTGGGTGTTGATTACGAAGGTTTGTCTTATAACAGAACACCGCAGATGCAATGACTCATATGAATATAATTTGTAATATGTCAGGACACTTTACAAGTCTGCAATACAGAGTCAAGATTAATCATTTTATAAAATATGCAATAAGCTGCTTTTTGCCTGCTAATATGACATCAGGGAAAACACTATATTGTCAGAATTTGTCTTGGTGATAAAGCTGTGACATCAGTAGAAACATGGTACAGGACCTTACACACAATGCAAAGGGATGAACAAGATAGATAGATAGATAGATAGATAGATAGATAGATAGATAGATAGATAGACAGACAGACAGACAGACAGACAGACAGACAGACAGACAGACAGACAGACAGACAGACTGTAAGACATTGTTTGAGAAACAAAAAACTGCTACACTAACAGAACTAGGCTATAGCTGAATATTCCAGACTTGCTCAGTGCATGCAATCCCTAGGGAGCTCCACGGAATTCCCAGAATGCCCGTGACCAGTTTAGTGCTTCTGCTGAGACAGCTCAGGAAAGACATTAAAGAAATAAATAGCTAAGTAAGCTACTTATCATTACCCAGCCAAACCAATCTCAACCATAATGGAAATTTGAATGCAAATAATGTCCCCTTCCGTATTCACATGTGCAGTTCTGCACTGACTGCCTTCAAACAAGACTTTCACCTCCAAATTCCAGATATGCAGAGGAAATTAATCCAATCCATCTTTCTCTGTCTCTGTATATCTCTCTCTGTATCTCTCACTCTTTCTCTTGTCCTCTCTGGCTCTCTCTCTCTCTCTCTCTCTCTCTCTCTCTGTGTGTGTGTGTGTGTGTGTGTGTGTGTGTGTGTGTGTGTGTGTGTGTGTGCCTGTGCCTGTGCCTGTGCCTGTGTCTGTGCATGTGTATGTGCATGCATGCATGAGTGTGAAAGCGAGGCAGAGACAGAGAATCAGTGGAAGCAAAGTCTGTCTAAAGAGAAGTCAGTTCACTCTGCCACCATATTGGTAATGCCCATCGGCCAGTATGTTGGGGCCTAAACCAAAAACGGCAACCACCAGCTGCGATTCCTCTTTTCAAAACCTTTCTGTCTCCTATCCCGGTGGCAAGGGAAGAGGCGAGAAATCACTGCAGCAAGAGGCAAAGTTTCTACATGCTCAAATTAGGTGCCGGTAGGCAGCAAAATATTGATTATCACGAAGGTTTAGCTTGCTAACAAAATGGGCACTGTGCTTA
>OMKL01153343.1:3904-15127 GCA_900302295.1 Parasudis fraserbrunneri | reverse complement strand
TGGAGAGACGCAACAATCTCATGCAGGCTGAACTAGATGAGCTGAGATCTCTGGTAGAGCAGACTGAGAGAGGTCGTAAACTGGCTGAGCAGGAACTGCTGGATGTCAGTGAGAGAGTTCAACTGCTCCATTCTCAGGTAAGGAACATATGTGGCCATTGTCAGGGTATCATTATAGGTGTAAAAGATAATGATAATGATTTTGAGTGCAAAATCATGTACCATGCACTATTTAATTTATCTGTGCATTCCCTTGTGTAGAATACCAGCTTGCTTAACCAGAAGAAGAAACTTGAGGGCGACACAGCCCAGCTTCAGAATGAAGTGGAGGAGGCTGTGCAGGAGTGTAGAAATGCTGAGGAGAAAGCCAAGAAGGCCATTACTGATGCTGCCATGATGGCAGAGGAGCTGAAGAAGGAGCAGGACACCAGCGCTCACCTGGAGCGCATGAAGAAGAACATGGAGCAGACCATTAAGGACCTGCAGCACCGTCTGGATGAAGCTGAGCAAATCGCCATGAAAGGTGGCAAGAAGCAGGTCCAGAAACTGGAGGCCAGGGTGAGTGCTTGAGTCTTGTGTCATTACATTCTACATTATCGCCCAAATAATTGTTTATTTACACCCAGTTTGTCTGGTTTTGTTTTATAGGTGAGGGAGCTGGAAGCTGAAGTGGAAGCAGAGCAAAGAAAGAGCAGTGACTCAGTGAAAGGGGTCCGTAAATATGAGAGACGCATCAAGGAGCTTACCTATCAGGTACAATCCTTACATGTACTTTTCAACTTACGTAAACACCTCTCAAATGTTCAGTTGAATCACAAGGTGAATGAATAATAATAATTTCTTCATGTAGACTGAGGAGGACCATAAAAACCTGAGCCGCCTCCAGGATCTGGTGGATAAATTACAGCTGAAGGTCAAGTCCTTCAAGAGAGCCTCTGAAGAGGCTGTAAGTACAATCTGTCACTCACTAACACAGTAGAACCGTATTCCAGTTACTTTAAGATCCACGATGCCCCCTTAGCTCCTAAGGACTAAGGGTCTTTTAAAGAAACTAAGGACTCAAGTAATGCTCAATATAATTTCAGGAGGAACAAGCCAATACCCATCTGACCAAGTTCCGTAAGCTTCAACATGAGCTGGATGAGGCAGAGGAGAGGGCTGACATTGCTGAGTCTCAGGTCAACAAGATGAGAGCCAAGAGTCGTGACCCTGGCTCCAAGGTCAGTATATGGTAGCAGTCTGGATTTTACAAGCATGAGTGTTTTCCAAGCAATTGTGAATGTAGAATCATCATTTGCTTTCTCTTTAAATTATTTTTTTTCCTCCCACAGAAAGGGCACGATGAAGAGTAAAGCTCTCTGATGAACCTTTCTGACAAATCCCTTCTCTATGCAACATAGAGGACAGAATAAAGCAAACTGAAAAAGCATCTTGTGTTTTTGTGTGTTTCCTGTACGCCACAAGTTTGGACATTCAAAATTACATTTTTCAAAAGAAAAGTTATGGAAGAGAAATCTTTTAAATAATTTTGACCATGCTGATTTATTTCTTAACCCTCTGAGGACTAAGCCCATCTTGGGGCGGAGACGGAGGACCTTGAGGGGGGAAGTCAAGGTTAACAGCTGACATCACATACAGTATTATTATTAAGTGTATTACACCATCAGAAAGCTGGGACCTTGAAGATTTGAGATGCAGCTTAACACTGTGGCAAACTTTGATAGTATAATTCATTAAATAAATTTGAATCTTGCCTGATCAAATGTTGAAAGTTTAGGGCATGGGACATTATGCAATTTACATACAATTTACCAATAATGGTCATTCCCATGCTCAATTATGTGTAATATGTTTTGTTTTGACATCATTACATATACAGCTATGGTACACCTTTGAGACTTTTTTGACCACTCAAGAATTGAAGAAAAAAAAAAGAAAAGAAAAAAAAAAGGTCAATTATCATTCGTTGAGACCACCCCAAGACCTCAACACCTTGAGTATAAGAAGATCTAGTGATTTGGTATCAATACATTTTGACATTTGGAGATTTTTTGCAAAAACAGTTGGTTGTTTAGGCCAGTGGTTCCCAACCTTTTTCTTAAGGGACCCCTATTTTACCTTTGTGTACAAACTGATGACCTGCCCCACCCACATACGGTTACAAAAAAGGGGAAAAAGTAGCCCACTTCTTTTGAAATATCTTTATGTATATTTCATTATATTCATTGCATAAAAAACAATAACAGCACAGTACAATGAACTGTACAATGAAACTAAATAGTGAACTTAAATACCTGGTGTCGCTTCAGTTTGCAGGGTTTCATACTTCCATTCGCCAATTTCTCATTGCAAATGACAAACTCAATAATATTGAATTAGGGTTGGGTGATAGGATGAATACATCGGAGTGTCGATGGGTTGAATCCATCGCAGGATGAAATTCCCATGCCGATTTTTTGATGATTTAAATAACCTTGACTTTTGGTAATTTCATATGTTATATATGCCCCTTCCTTGCACATGGTTTTACTGATGCTGATGCACACAGGTCTGTTTGGGTGGTTTACCCCCTCCCCTGCACTGTTTTGAGGAGCATCAACGAGCTAACGTTATCTTTGCGGTAGAAAAAAGAAAAAGTGTATTCATTTATGAGGTCAAGCTAGGAGTCTCTGTCAAGCAGCTCCTTGCTTGCTAAGCAACTGTTTGCTGGATTAATGATGGCGAAAATGATTCTACAGGCTCCTGGAGAGGTTTTAGATGAGGAGTGACATGTTAATTCTACTTGATGTTACTTGCAATTGATTTAGCTACTTTCCATTTGTTAGCTTATTAACGTGTCTAGTACTTGCGCTGCTACTAGTAACAGAGCAGAGACTCCGTGGCCTGAGAGAGAGGGAGGGGGGGAGACAGGCTGCTGGCACTAACGGTCGGTGGCTGGCACACGCACATACATAGATGAATACATCGGGGACCGCCATGTGATGACGATTGGTTGACAGAAGGATGTGCACTATCGCCCAACCCTGCTCAATATAACTGTCTTGGTAATTCCTCGTTTTCTTTTTGAGAAATTCAGCATTCTCTTCTCCCTGATGCTTGGCCATTTTTCATATATAGAGATTCTTACACCCTTAAAATCAAGAGGGCTTCGCGACCCCCGTGAAGCTTTGGCGACCTCTAGTTTGGGTCGGGACCCCAGGTTGGGAACCACTGGTTTAGGCGACTGGATGGTGAGCGCTTGTTTCTGAAAATGGCTCAGAAATCCCCCTTTATTTTCAATATACAAAGACAAACCATACACTCCCTGAATGGCCCAGGTCTCTAGTTTCTGGGTATCAAGTTTCACAAGGCCGTGATTATGCAAGAAGTCACAATAAGTAATTTCATAGAATAAAATAAAAAATAAAAATGTGTGTCAACACATTGAAATGGCTACTATGGCTACTTGCATCATCACACATGACTATATTTGGGCTCTTTGAGTCTCGGCTTTACAGCTATGCCTAATTTATGCAACTCTAAAACTGTTTAAGGACCACCTTATGCAGAAATTGGCAAAGATATAATAAAAACAATGTGGAAATCACATCTTTGTATAAAACTGCATGGTTTTGGCCCTAAACTCTATGAAAGTAGCATAAATTGGACATCTCTGTAAAGGCAAGACTCCTGTGGTTCAAATTAGCCAAATTTCACTGGGGTGAGGGGCTGAGGGACCTTTTGAAAATGGCTATACCAATGTTTTCATTCAAAACATCACTAAACTTTGGAGCATGATTTAGCCCTTTTGCAGACAAACTAGCATGACATGGTTGGTTTCTCGAGATTCCTCTAGTTTTATAGCATAGAAGTAGGTCTAAGGGGATTAAATCTTCACCTGATAGAAATTGTAATACTGACCACTTCTGACCTCCAGTGGTGTACTTGAGCATAAGCATAAAGTTGGTCCACTGGAGATACAGAAACACTGGCTCTAAATTATCTCAGTAGAGAGAGGTTTGAAGCTCCATGGGTCAGTTCTCAATCGTAGTATTCAGAAAAAATATTGGAGTGATTATTTAAGACATAATTCAATTAAATTAAATTAATTATTAACAATTATAGTATAGGCCTAATTAATACTGCAGTGCATAGTCTAAATTAATAATCAAAAATTGAAAAGCAAGAAAAATAGACGAAATAATGCTCAAATATAACAATTTTAGCACAATCGAAAGAGACAAATATTCAAAATACTGAGTAACTATTCTCCTGCAATGCATCCTAAGTCACTAATGACTAGGTTTCTATTTTTCTTTCTCTGTAGAGGTTACATACCTAAAATAATATTTTCTAATAAATGATAATAATAATAATAACAATAAATAAATAATCTTTTCTACTGACATTGTTGGAAGGAGAATAAAGATGAACACAGCTCAACAGTGACAGCTCAACAGTATATTTTAAACTGACATGTTTTGTTTTACAGTTACCAAATCCATAAATAATCCTTTATTATTATTTCTTATTATTTATTTTTTTACAGATCAGCTTACTGTACTTTAATCTGTACTGTAAGCTGACAAAAAAAGATCTAACCTTGATGTACAGTACAATGTCACTGTGCCTCGCATGTCTCTCTCCATCTGTCACATACGCGGGGAATGGCACGTGGTTATCATTGTGTTCAAGGACAAAAGGAAGGAAACAATGCATCATGAATACCGCCCGATCAAACATTGGTTCTGGAATGCTCTCAGCTGACTTCTATATAAATAGAATGGCACTCAGGGGGGAAAGATGCTACTCCCGGGCTACAGCACACGTCGACCTGTAAACCCGCCTTCCGGTCATGAATATTTAGGAGAGCGCTTCTTATTATTCTCGGTGCCAAGTAGACAGAGGAGGCTCATTATAATATTGTGTTGTCCAAGTAGACCTGTCTCACGTCCCCACCTAGGGTCCCTCAGTCGGAAATCTTGTTGGTCGCCATCTTTGTCCCTCCCATACACACCAGTGCACAATACACACACGGACATGAACACAAGTGATTGCAATACACACAGATAAAAGTGATAACAATACGCAGATGCGAGTGATAACAATACAGACACAAGTGATTACATATCCCCTTGTGATCCGTGCGGGTGTAAAAAAGTGAGTAACACCTTGCTCAAGGTGTACAACTATAATGGAATTTTGGATTATTCTATTGTGTTCCTATTTTGTTTTATTCTGTTGAATTTTACTTGGTTTATTTTGTGATTTTATTTCTATGTCTTGTGCCAGTATTTGCACTGCCTTGCAGTGCCACTGACGACAATGCAATTTCCTAATGGGCATGTTGAACTTGTGCTTGTTAGGTCTCTTCATGAGGGAAATTAGGAACTGACTCATAATTCTAGATATATAATCTATAATTTAATCTGTTTATTGGTGTAGGGCATTATAAGCTACTATGTGTATTAAAATGTATAATTGAGTATGATTTAGAGCTGCCCTTTCTTAATCAATTAGTTGGTTTGATCTTTGTCGACCAAGACTTTCTTAGTTATAAGCACAGTTATAAAAACATTCCTAGATTTAAAGAGGTCCTTTTATTTTTTTTTTTAACACAATTTTACAGATTTGTTGCCAAAATTCTATGACTATTAGTTGACTAAGTCTTATAATATTTTAGAGACCTTTGTTCAGTGTTACCAAAATGTGTTTAGAAAAAAAAAAGTCTCAAACCTAGAATGTGTAAAGAACCGATTTAACCCTTTAAGCTCCCTTGGACACTTCAGTTGGTCGAATAACACAATGACTAGTTTAGCCTGGCTTTGCTCACATCTGCAGCACACATTTTTATATCAGAGGAGAGATTCCAAGGTTTGTGATGACATCAAATATGCCATCCTAGGTTGCAGAGAAATGTGGATAATAAGGTACATCCTAGCTTTTCAAGTAATGTAATGACACTCATAACAACATGGTGTCTAAGAGACAGTATGAACATGTCGCTCATAACAGACATACTATGGCTCTTAAAGCAGTGGAGTCAGCAGATAAAGAATTGGTGCATGGCATTGGCCTAGTATACAGATGAAAATGTATTGCTCAGCTTTGAATCTGCAGGGGAAATGAAGTTGAGAAGGAATTTAACAGGTTAAATGTCCATGCACGTGGTACGTATTTTCTACGATCATAACAGTACTTGAGATGTGATGTCTAGTGATTATGAATGTTATTATGCATTTAAAATACAAAATTTGCCCAAATAATAAAAGTATTCATTCAAAGCCATCTCAAATCATAAACATTACATCTATAAATTCTACACTACAACTTCCACAAAAGTCTAATGTGATAATGTGATTTTCTCACTTGCACTATCATCCACTTGGGGGAGTAACCTCATGCCACAGCTATTGAGCTCACTACACATGAAAACAGAAATTGCCTAGTGGTAATAAGGGATCCATTCATTGGTAACACTTTACAATAAGGGTACATTAATTAACATTAGTTAATACAGTAATAAGCATTAGTTAACACTTAACTAATGCATCTAGTAATAATTTACTAATGGTGTGCATGTTAACTAAGGTATGGTATAAGATCATGTATATATTAATAAATAGTTTATACAAATGTTAGGTAATGTTAGTGAAAACATGTATCCCTTAAGTAACACTTAATAAATGCATAAGAGTGCTCAATAAGCATTACTTAACCATAATTAGCCATTCATTAATGCTGTTTGTGACTCTTATTGTAAAGTTGAAAACATGTATCCCTTAAGTAACACAGTCAAAGACAGTATAGTATATTATCTTTAGACTTTTGTATGGGCTAGGTGGGTCAATTTGTCGCTAATTTGCTACTAAGACCTACATTTAGGATGCCGTTCTTTCCCTGACTCGCAGCAGCAGCATCGGTAGTAGAGGTGGTGAGAAGGCCAGAGTCTCTCAGGCAGCCAGAAACAGTGGACTGTCTAACTCTGAGCTTTACATCACAAATCATTATGTTTCCTCTTCTTTGTAGTGTTACCAACCTTTTTTTTTTTTTAACCTTTAGTTACTCAGAGTAGGCTCGCTGAGCACGGATGCTCTGTTCCAGCAATGCCCTGCTTCATACTCACATAGTTCCACACATTCACACCTGGGAGCTGCCACAGTCTTATACTGTGAAGCTCCACTGGAGTAGTGGAGGGTTAAGTGCCTTGCTCTAGGGCACTTCAACTGTGGGTATTGAGGGATCGAACTGCCAATCCGAGGGATCGAAATGGTGACCTTCCTGTCACATGCCCACTTCTCTAACCATTCTCAGTTTGACCTGATGGTGGCGCTAGAGAAAAGGTCATGGCATCACCAGAATCAATAGGTCTCTTCCTGTCGGGGTTATGAATGTTCACAGCAAATGTTGTGACTGTACAACCTACTGGTCAAGAAATACACTCCTTTGATTGAGATTTTGGCCTGATGGCGGCGCTAGAGGAAAGGTCATGGGTCACCAAAATCAATAGCTTTCTTCAATTATGGTTAAGTATGCTCATTCAGCACTCCTGTGCATTTATGAAGTGTTACTCAAGGGATACATGTTTTCAACTTTACAATAAGGGTCACAAACAGCATTAATGAATGGCTAATTATGATTAAGTAATGCTTATTAAGCATGTTATGCATCTGTTAAGTGTTGCTTAAGGGATACATGTTTACATCTTCATGATTACAACATTAACGAACATCTTTATACACTATTTATTAATATATGAATTAATACGTTAGTTAACATGCACACCATTAGTAAATCATTACTAGAGACATTAGTTAACTGTTAATTAATGCTTATTGCCGTATTAACTCATGTTAATTATAAGAAGCGTTTCTTAATGACATCACAGATTAGAGTGTTGGTTCTCTTGTGTCGTGCTTTGGGAGTTTGGGAGAGATGTGTTAATGTTCAAAAATCCAGACTGAACAGTCCAAAGTTCAAAGGTCCTAAAGGAAAGAAATGTGACTTCTGCTTTAGGGTGGATTTTATTTCTAATCTTTGAATATATTCCTGAATTCTTAAAATAAATATTTCACTTTAGTAGCTTGCATGCTTCTATAGGAGGTCAGAAGCAGTCAAATTCCAAGATTAGCCCCCCGGGAGATCCACTGGCCCTCAGCCTTTGTTCTTGGCTCGCAATATTGACATTTACAAACAGGTTAAAAGTTAAGTCCGACACAATAAGGTGCATGGGTTGGAACTCGGCTCATGACCTTTGTTTGTTTTATCTCCCTCTTAATCTTCCTCCCCAAAACCGTCTTTACTGCCACACACCTCCACTCTGCATACTATGTAACAAAGCAGAAATACCTACAAAAAACGTTGTTTTACATTATTAAGAATAATAAAAAAGGTCAAACATATTCTACCACGGTTAAAAATCACAAATGTCATATTACAAATGTGCCATACTTATTTTGGCTATTTATAATGTGCAAATAATAGCATAGAATAACACGACATACTGTATATAGTATGAGTTACTCCACAGCACTGGAGATCTAAATCCCTGTGGGTACAATTAATCAACCTTTATCTGAGCAGTGAAAATTATGTCGAGTGTCACTCAGTCACTTGCCTCACGGAGCGCAGCGCGGCCTCGGCATCGTTCGAGGATGGCGTGGAAAGACCTGGCAGTCCCTCCAGGTATCTGCCATCTGTAAAGACAAAAGAGATAGACAGGAGGATAGGTTAAGGTTTGTCCAATCATTTAGAACAGACCCTGGTCCCCGTTACACCTGGGAAGGATCACAAAACACCATCAATTGTGTTGACCAAAAGAGAAGACAAGCCAGCTGAGAATGAGACCCTTGACACGGCCCTTAAGTGTGGAGAGAATGGTATGCTCAACGGTGGTACATGATGACGGACCCTCAAGGTTAGCAGAGCCCTTAGGTGTGAAGTTGCTGAAGTCAAAAGGGCTTGAGCATTCCTTGAGGAGGTCTTCAGGAGGTGGTGAGTTCAATTAACACTTGATACAAGGATCTATAAAATAAACATGTCGACCTTAACAATGTGGCGCCATTAAAATCAGCGCCACTGCTATTACCGTGTATATTTGGGGAATGTGACAAGTGTTCCATGATGCGACATAGATGTATTTACAGTATGCATGCAAAGACCTTTCAGAGCAGTCAGCTGCTCTCACGAGTGGTCCTTCAGAAAACACAAAGGGTGAGGTCCACACCTCCAACTACGTGATGGGCCTCACAGTCAGCAGAAGGAATCCAAGAAGAAATTTTACAAGTTTATCTTTATCCTCAAGGATAAAAAGAGAGAAACAATGCAATGGTATGCAGACCAAAGCATCATACACTGTTTACTGTGGTAGTTACACGGTATAGATGACGGCATATGGGCCTTTAAGATAACAGCTGCAGTGGTTTACTGGATGAGAACTCAAACTTGAATCCGAACTTGAAATACGATCAAAGTGCCCACAGACACTCAAACATTTTACATGAGTATCCAGTTGTATTGCACAAGTTTGTCCTTGTGACGACATAACGTTAATTAATAAGCTGAATTTTGACACTATCCATACATTTGATTTAGAAATTTGTATGTGTTGGAAATCTGTACCCAACATATTTTAGTTAATTAACAAAAAAGTAATTATAGTATTTTTTCAAATCATCTGCAATATAATTATTAATCAGATATCACTGGCTTTCTTTCCTATTTCATTTGAAGCAGATGGTTGAAATAGATGCATTTCCTGACCTAAGACCCCATCGTGAGAATCAATTCCAATGGTCAATTGTTATATTAGTGTTAGAGCTCTTGACACCTATACTGTAGCTCCATAAATACTGTACAGATAATCTTTTTTCCCCTCCTGGCACTTCCTTGTAGGGCTGCTGCCTGTCAGAGAGCTGTCTACAGGATGTATATAAAGAGGGATGGGGAGGAGAGAGGGATGGAGGCCTGGGGAGGAACACGACAACTGCAGGTAATCACTCATGTGTTTTGTTGGTGAAGGGTACAAAATTACACTGGATAAAAGAAAGAAAAAAAAGTATAGCTAGTTAATTGATTTGTGATTTTGACTTTGTTATTTATCTCGAAAGACCTACAGAACAAAATTCGCCAAGGGAGGGACGAGTAAACTGGTAAGAATCTAAATCTTTTTTTATTTTTAGCAAAAAAATGTAATCCATTTGCATGAATTTAACAGTAGATCAATAAAGAAAGACAGAGAAGTTAAAGTTTTGGCTTTTACAAAGTAGTTAATTTGCTTTGCAGTTTCAATTGGTGCCATTTAGGTATTTCTGTGTTTAGGCATTTATTCTATCCTTTCTGGTGATTGTTCATACATCACAAACAGCTGAGAGGAGACGCACTGTGATGAAATCATCCAATAGAAAGAAGCTGAACAGAGAACATAACAGTCACTATCGTGATTTAATTAACAGGGATATACAGTATTTATACAGTATTTAGTGGGAAGTTAGCACCCTAGGCAAGTTAGCAAACTTACCTAAGTAAGATTTGAGTGCATTAGTGATAAAGAATTTGAATTGATAGACTGAAATGATAAACAGTGGTGCTGGTGAGCATCTCACTCAGTATGACCGTGACTATAAGATGTGATATGATGCTGTGAATCTGATGTTAGTGGAACTGGTCACCCTGAACAACTGCCCTGAACAACAATACATCAAATCACATACTTTCCTCTAGACTAAATGCAAGCTATGTCTTGATGGACACTTTAGTCACAAGTACATGTTACAACATTTTATTTTATTCATGATATCGTTTTAAGGCAATTCTGCTTTTTTTTTGTATCTTTGTGAAGCATTTAAATCTCTGAATTGTTCTCAGGTAAACCTTTACAACCGCAGCCATGGGAGACGCTGTAATGGCGGAGTTCGGGACCGCAGCTCCTTTTCTGAGAAAGTCGGACAAGGAGCGTCTGGAAGCCCAGACTCGACCCTTTGATATGAAAAGGGAGTGCTTTGTACCTGACCCAGAGGTGGAGTACGTCAAGGCTACCGTTAGCAGCAGAGACGGGGACAAAGTCACAGTTGAAACGGAGTTTGGAAAAGTAAGCGTTATAAAGATATCACTATATGTATAGGGGCATCTGGGTGGTGGTGAGACCAAGCCAATAATGATACTAGCACTCTCCAGAATACAACAGAGATATACTAGCACCATGACAACTGTAAAAAAAAAAAAAAAAAAAAAAAAATGTTTTGTC
>OMKL01153341.1:14097-24853 GCA_900302295.1 Parasudis fraserbrunneri | reverse complement strand
GTGATGTTTCACCTTGTTCAGTTGCAAATGGGGATCTCAGCTACAGCAATTCACACCTCTAGCAGTCCGTTTTCTCATAGCTCTGCCCCATAGAGATGCATAGAGTTTGCACTTATGAAAAATCCTGTTCCTCATGGCCCCGATGCCATGTGGGGCAGATGATCATCTTCTACAACATGTAGGAGTGATTGACTGTTCTCATGTGTATACTGCCACCTAGAGGCTCTGATTTATCCCGTGATGAGGTTACAGATCCCCATCACTCTTTCCACTAAGTGGCAGTAATGCAGAATATTCAGTGTCCCAACCGCCAATGAATCTTAAAATGAGGAAGAAGCAGTGTTGTCTTCTGGGTAGAAAACAGGTGGTGTTTTCTGAATTTGCCTCTAATGGCACGCTTGCAGGGGGGGAACACTTCTGCTGTTTCGTGTAGATAGGGAGTGCACACTCCATGCATCTCTATGCCACCCCTGCCCCAGTGGCCATTTGTTTGTTTTCTGCAATTCTGCAATTTCTGCAATTCTCCACACATGCATAGGAAGTTCACAGACTGTATGTTCCTAGAAATGGCTGAGAATTCCTGAAGTCTGCAAGCATTCAAATCCAGGTTGTCATGCAGTGTATGTGTCTGTCCTCTGTACCTATGTGTCTTGATGTGTGTGTGTGTCTGTTTAATTCCAGATGGCAGAGGATATTTCAGCTGAGCATCTGGAATAAAGTGGCGAGCTTCTGGAACAAATTCTTTCTCACCATGATCATAATCCTCATTGTTCTATTCCTCGGTAAGATTTACACCAACATACCCAACGTCTTAAAGTGTTTTTGGCCTTGTATAATAGAGCTGCAACGATTAATCGATTAATCGATTAGTTGTCAACTATTAAATTAATTGCCAACTATTTTGATGGTCGATTAATCAGTTTGTGTCAGTAAAAAAATAAGTCTAAATTCTCTGATTTTAGTCCTCTATGACAATTAACTGAATATCTTTGGGTTGTGGACAAACAAGACATTTGAGGATGTCATCATGGGCTTTGGGAAATACTGATCGACATTTTTCACCATTTTCTGACATTTTATAGATCAAACAACTAATCGATGAATCGAGAAAATGATCGACAGATTAATCGATAATGAAAATAATCGTTAGTTGCAGCCCTATTGTGTAATGAGTCTGAAACCTCACAGTAGTAGCCCCTCGGCTTGGCTATACAAATAAATCTGACTTCACTTGACTATATACAGTGAAGTGCAGTCAGTAAGTTCAGTGAAATGTTTTTTGTTTTGTTTTGGCTCTATGCTCCAGTACACAGGATTTGAAATGGAACAATGAATATGAGGGTAGGGGGCAGACTTTCAGCTTTATTTTGAGGGTGTACACATCCATATCTGGTGAACCATGTAGGAATGGTGACCCTTTTTATACATAGTCCCCCCATTTTAGGGGACCAAAAGGAGTTGGATAAGTTGTCATAATAAATAAATAAATAAATAAGTAATAAACTGCATAAGAAGCTGTTCAGTACCCAGAGGAACCTCTACATTTCTGGTTTCGCCTTCTTCCTCTGGCTGTGAGAACACTGGTTCCCAACCTCTGTTAACTGAAACACTAAACCATACCAGTCATTACCAGAGATGATCCCTGTCTTTAACACATTTTATGTGCATAGGTGTATAAAGTGTATGTTTTTGTAGATCTCAGCCTACTAGGGGTGTGCAAGGTTATCCGGTTGGCCGGTTAACCACTCATTTAAAATGAACGGGATATTCTTAACTGTTAAATGGTTAATTAGCATTTCCTTTTTTTTTTATATATATATATATATATATATAATTTTTTACACATTTTATGAATGTGTGCGAATGTGTCAAAAATGAAAGTTTAAATAAAGTGAACACACGAGGGCACAGTGAGCGAGCTCTAGCAGTAGAAGCCCAGGCTTTACACTTTGTCCAGCAGCCAGGTCGAGCTCTGTGATGTTGGGACTGCCCACTATTTCCATTAGATATCTGCATCAACTGCAGTGAGACGCATTCACTAAACCTAGTAACTATGAAATTATTATATAGTCTGCTGCATACAATATTTTCTTTTAATACAAAAACGGACTGATGGGGAACTCAGTGCACAGATCTGTTTGTGGAAGGCATGGCACTCGCAAAGTAGTCGGGTAGGCTACTGGACATTGCCTTGCACTGTATTTTTTTGGTTCTCATTCTGTCCCAACAGGTATTTTTTTGCCTAGATATAATCGATGGGAATAATATTCATCTACCGTTATGCTTTGCACTGGCTTGCACTCCTCATAAATCTGTCCCAATATAGACATATAGAATGTGATGAACACTGTTATGTCATGTTTCATAAATAGGTAGTAGCCCACACGAAGCAGTCAGTTGTCTCTCGCCATTCCTGTCTGTAGCCAGCATTATTTTTGGGGGGGCATGGCATATGTAATTACTCAGGTAGCCTACCCTATGTTGCCTTGCACTGTATTTTTATTATTAGGGGCGACAGTGGCTCAGGAGGTAGAGCCGTCGTCTGGTGATCTGAAGGTTCCCAGTTCGATCCCCGGCTCCTCCTGGCAGCGTGTCGAAGTGTCCTTGAGCGAGACACTTAACCCCTAACTGCTCCCGACGAGCAGGTTGGCACCTTGCATGGTTGCCTCCGCCATCGGTGTGTGAATGTGTGAGTGATGGGTGTGAGGCATAAGTTGTAAAGCGCTTTGGATAAAAGCGCTATATAAATGCAGTCCATTTACCATTTATTTAGTGGTTCTCATTCTGGACAGGCATGTTTTTGCCCAGATATAATCGATGGGAATAATATTAATTTACTGTTATGCTTTGCACCAACTTGCACTCCTCATCAATCTGTCACAATATAGACATGTGGATAGAAAGTGATGAATGCTGTCATGTCATGTGTCATAAACGGGTAGTAACCTTTGCCATTCCTGTCTGTAGCCAGCATTCTGTTTTTTGGTTCAGTGGCATGGTTTCCTTGAGAAACATATGCTTAGCCCAATGCTTTTCTTGACAAGTAGGCTAGCTGTCACCTTGGTTTTAACCTTTCCAAATCGCATGGATAAAGAAAGCTAGTGATGAAGAAAGCTAGGCCTAATAAGTCAGGTTGGTTGTCTCTGATAATATGAGGGCAGGCATCGCTGTTCCCATAATTTTACATGATGAATAGATGGAGATAAGAGAACAGAGAATATGAGGGCAGGCATCACTGTTCATGATTTTACGTGATGAATAGAGCGAGATAAGAGAACAGAGATAAGAGAATGGAAATAGAGAGCGGCCTGGCTGCGTTTCCCGAGTTTTGTTCAGCATTGACTAATAATTGCCACAAAAAAGTAACAGCTAACAGGTTTTAAAGCGGTTAATGACAGCAGATAGTCAGATCTCAAAATACCCGTTATGCACATCCCTACAGCCTACCTTTCACACTGCCACTGATGTTGAAAAGGGGTTGAAATATACTCCATGAAACTTGAAAGTCACTAGGTTGTATATTTTAACAAATGTTACTGTATTACTGTACTGCAAGCCATTGAAATTCGCACAGGAACTGGAAGCACCCAGGAGATAAAAACAAGCGCACCCACCAGAATGCGGAAGTTTGACGTGCAGGGCTTGTAGTAGAGTGTTAGCGAAAGTAAAACAACCCAGGTGTTTTCAGAATGCTGAGTTACATATCATCGCTGTCCGATGCAAACCACTTCTCTCCAAAAAAGCAATTTTTCACAAGGAAGGAAAACATAACAAAACACAACAAAAGTTCAAATTGTGGCTACTTGTTTTGAGACGGTGATTTGAAGCCAAAAGTTGGCATTGCAGGGCGCAGACATACTGTGCCATGTGCAGTGAAGTCAGGTTTGGAGGGAATTTGGGAGCTTTCAGCACATCCTCTCTGTGTCGGAGGTGGGGCTCAGGCAGCTCCTCCACCACACACACACACACACACACACACACACACACACACACACACACAGAGGACAGTGACAGTGAACCAGACAGAAAGTTAAGAAGAATATGTCCAAATGGACTTGGTTTCAAGTGCCTTCATAGGGAGATTGTGATATTCTTACAAAAGCCGCAATTCATTTCTGTTCATAACTTTCATCACTGACAAAATTTAAATGACAGTAATATCGTTTGGCGCATTTATTTCTGGGACAATATATCGTCCAACAAAAGTAGTTATCGTGACAGGCCTACCTGAAATATCCCAATCAGAAATGATTTCTTTCAGTCTCATGTTCTGCTGTGTGATTTTCTTCCATTTATTTTGTTTCTAACGTAAAACTCTCTTGTCGCCGGTCTTTAGTAATGAAGTGTGTTGTAACTGAACTACAGCTCAATTTGCAGGGAGGACCATGTATCTGTGGTGAAACTGATGGCTTCACAGTTGTTCAGTCATTTGGAAATCTGTGCCCTTACGGATGTGTGTTTCGCGTTCACCGTGTGCGTGACCGTCTCTCTTTTGGGTGTGGTATACAAGGGCTCGTGTGTGTATTAATTCTTTATTGAATTAATTAATTTTCACCTTCAACAATGTTTACTGGCCTCATATCGAGTGCAACAAACTCAGCAGACCTGTTGCTAATTTCTCTTTTCTTCTTCTCGGAGAGGGGTGGTCTCAATTGAAAGTTTCTTCTGAGTTAATCTCTGGGCCTTGATGCTTGATGTGCCGTCATCAATCTGATACTGAGGGCATCTAGAGAGGAGAATAATATATTATCCTATAAACCTTGCCCCTGCAACATATGATAATTCTACATTACACGTACATTCTACAATCCTACATTACACCTCGGGTGGGGGGAGAACATCACCTCCACCATCAAAAAAGCCCAGACCATCAAATTCAACCTGCCTCAGAAAATGATGGTCCAGTTCTACACGGCCATCACTTGAGTCCATCCATACCTCATCTATCACCATCTGGTTCGCTGCCTCCACCGCCAAGGACCAAGGCATGGTCATTGGCTGCAACCTGCCGTCTCTACTGGACCTGTGTCACTCCAGGACCGGGAAGAGAGCAGGAAAGATCATTAGCAATCCTTCCCGTCCCGATCACCACCTCCTCCAAAGACTTCCATCTGGCAAAAGGTTTCGGTCTGTCAGGACCAATACCTTGCGCCACCTGAAACAGTTTCTTCCCCATGGCAGTGGGGCTCACAAACAAGCCCCCCTGCCACTCACTGACCCTGGGGCTTACATATGACAGAAACTGTTGACACAACTTGCATCAGACTTTTTTTGGATCATATTTGACTCGTTCAAAATGCTGCCACACTTTTGAAGATTTTTTTGCCAGATATTGTGAGACATTAACAATAGGTAGCCAAATAGTTTTAAAACCCAGCAAACGTCCAAAGTGCTGCTCTGATTGTCCCACACAATTAAATAGTACAACTTTAGGCTATCAGGGTAATTGATCCACACGCAATTAGGAGATTGATTGAAAGCGGTGTGCACAAGTTATTTGAAACGTTTATTAACAGCATTATTAATAGCCTGATATTTAAACCAAAATAGGCTAGAAATACAATTTTATTTGGAGAAGCCATGCAATTCTACCTCAAATCAGACATTCAGCACCCCCCATAGCACAAATGGAATATTCCTTTGTTTTGTAACCACTTTTTCCCGCCACTGTGACAATTCGACTGGGAGACTCGCAGTGGAAGCAGGGTCTATCTATATAATTTTCAAAGCATAGTGTCCACTCCCCAGACATTGGAAGTACATGGAATGTTTAATGAAATGTATGCAATATCAAACAAGTCATGGGCTGTGACATCATTGCCTCCTCTGTCTTGTTCCTACAGATGCTGTGCACGAGGTGAGGAAGTACTCGGCCGCGGGGGAACACGGCAAGGATGCCAAGCTGCACACAAACATGTTTGACCACCGGCATATGAAGCTGTTCAGGGCCCAGAGGAACCTCTACATTTCTGGTTTCTCCCTCTTCCTCTGGCTGTGAGTCTCTCATCATTCATCCTAATGAACACTGGTTCCCAACCCCTCTCCTCAGGGCCCCCTCTTAACTGAAATCTAGAGGCACAATCTGTAGTCATGGTTTGGGTTATCTCATTTTTAATTCAATCAATCAAAAGTATAAATTGCAACTACAACTCTCTTAGGGCCCGATTCAGAGTTCAGAACCTCAGACTTAATGCAAAATATATAAGTGCACACAGCCATTTCATGGACTTAAGCACAGTGGGGCACTGAAGCATAAGCAATATGGCATTGTGCATTATGACATTACGCATTATAGTATTATGCATTCGGCGTTATGGATTTAGGCATTGAGCACAAAGCCTTGGGCTGCCACTAGAGGAAAGGTCAAGATATGTTGTTGTCAGTTTGGCCTGACGGTGACGCTAGAGAAAAGGTAATGGAATGACCAAAAACAATAGGGTGTTCCTCTAGGGATCATGAATATTCACAGCAGATTTTGTGACTATGACTAACGGATCAGGAGATACTCACTCAAAAGCTGAAAGCTTGGCCTGATGGTGGCACTAGAGGAAAGGTCATGGGTTCACCATAAACATAAGTTTCTTGAGGTCATGAATGTGCACAGCAAATTGTATGGCAATCAGGTTATTACTTGTTGAGATATCTTGGTCTCAGTTTGGCCTGATGGTGGTGCTAGTGGAAAAGTGATGGATGGAATTAAAAAATCTACATGTTAACCTGCCAGTGTGGAATGTCCTATGTGAGGTAAATATTGTATTTGTATGGTTTTCAGTTGTCAGATGTAGCATATTCGGGGATTAGCATTTAATGTCAATTAATTTTTATGTCCTTATTGTAAGCATATTGTTATAGAAAGGGAACTTTCTCTGTAGCAGGGAACTTTGTTTGCTAAACATGAAAACGACAAGACTTTGTATGAGTTACGGTATTAATTTTTATGTTGTAAACCAGCAACTGTATGTATAGTGTCACTTCTCAAACTGTCAGCCGTGGCCCATCTCCCAATCTGGAATACTTGTAGACCCTTTTCACATGTCAAAATTAGGGCCAACAGGTGCAGTTAACATTAATTACGGGTCCGCTTGATATAAGTGTGCAGTAGTCCACATTGACAATGGTCAACAGTACTGTCAATGCTGTGCTCACTGGCACACCTAAATCAAGCGACCCCATAGTTAATGTTAATAGTTGCACCTGTTTTTGCCCTGCTTTAACACGTGAAAATGGCAGCGTGAAAAATGTCTACACAACAGGTTTCCAGCACTGTTGGCGTTTGGACCCGTAATAATAAGCAAAAACTAAATAACAAGTCTCCATAGAAGACAAGCTACTAAAGCCTTCTGGGGAAAATATAACTAGCCCCAAGCATTCTTTAGGCATGGCTTTGCACCAAGGAAACACACTGAAAACACTATGCACCTTTCAACAAATGATCTCAAATCTCAAAACCAGAGACTGACAACTTCAAACAACTTCAAATTTGGATTTGATGACCAAACTGTAAACATGCAAATCAAGTTTACTGTGGAAAAACCCATAGCCTACCTAGTCAAATGTTTGTTACCCAAATCATCAACAATTATCACAAAAGTGATAGTAGCCTAACAATGGGCCCCCATTTTGTCATGACCTGGCTCAAAGCCATGACATATAGTTGACAAAACATGCCAAAATAAGGTTAACCAAAGAACAGAACTAAAGTATCCATACTTTAAATATAAAGAGAACGAGCTGTGACAATCAATATAATCAGTGTGAATGCTGGGGTGTTGGATGAGTAGATAATATGCATTAAGAGTGTTGCGATGCCAACAAACTAAACGGGTCCGGTGTCGTTGGAGAGATGAGAGGGCGTTGCCCAGAGGCTTCGTGGGCTTTATAGGCCTGACTACAGTGCACCGTTGTTATTTTCTACGTCACCCCCTTGCTCGTGGCGTGCATATGTGTCCTCGTGCTCGTGTGTGATGCACAATTTTCCCGGGGACCCCTTTCCTTCCTACTTTGCACTATAGCGCCAATTTCAGCGACTAGCGGTCAGAAACTCCATGGGATACCTTTTTGAAATGACTCTGATCGAGATCAGGGGCAACACGGCTTGATCGGGAAATAATTGAATTACTTCTGATGTTTTGTTCCCCCGTTAACAATTATAAGTATGCGACTGAATCACGTTCCGTGAACTGATAATCGTCCCGATCTTTCTCAAAGTTGTCTGCCAAACTTGCTAAGCCTGTTTTGTGAGACTTTGTTGTGTGATCTTGTCGATGTGTCTCCATGCAGGGTGATGAGGAGGGTGATCACCCTGATCAACCAGCTGGCGACAGCCTCCAGCACCACGGAGGCCCTGCAGAAGCAGGTCGACGGCGCCAACCAGGCCGCGACGAAATACATGGAGGACAACGAGCTGCTCAAACAGGTGGGCTCTCTCTTGCCGGAGACACGATGGCCCTATTATCGGTCCCCAAAAGAAATGGATTCACCCCAGAAACCAAAATTGTGTAATAACGCCCAAGTCAAAAACAGTTTGATAATATTAGGTTGCGTCTTAATACGTTTATGGGTGACACTTCAGTTGTTGGTCGTGAGGAATCGTGATCGTATTAATAGTCACATTGTAAGCGCCTTATAATCGCATCAGAAAATACCATAATTCATTATAATGTCTAAGGAATCTGGCATGATCATGTCATGAGGCTGTCATGGGCTGTCATCACTGGAGCCTATTTATTTATTTTTGTCATAAAACATTACAAGTAGGGCTGTCAATCACATTCATCACAATAGTAGGCTGTGATTAATCATCATGATTTATCACAGGTTTTAAAATACTAGTATTTACATGTATTTTTTTGGGGTGACCTTGTCCATAATCTCCCACTCCTTTGGAACTTAAAGAAACTGGTCAGCACATGCCTCAGCAAAATGCCTTTCCTTTGTTTTCACCACCCCGAAAGCGAATGAGTGCAGTTGCCATTTGTCATTGATCAGGTGTGCTGTTACACTAAGGTAGTTATGGTTGCTTGCTGATGTCCAGTGGTCTCCAGTCAGTGCAATAAATGTAGCTGTTACATGTAGGTAAAATTACAAAGTGTCATAAATTGCTCTGCTTTCGTTGCCTTTCCACTGCCATGAACTCTTGTGACAACTGTTCCTGTCGAAGGTGGCTTGTATGATGCGTCTCCTGAGGTGATCTGGATAATGCCTTGAAGCCCCTGGTCTTCAACAGTGTTGATGGTACCGCAGTCCATGGCGATCCATTTAGCAATTGCATTGGTTTTGCTCAGCCGTTGTTGCTTTGTCGACAGACTTGTTCTGGCTGCACTCTGCCCATATAGTTTTGATGAACACGGCATCAAACAACTCAAACTCAAACAACTCATAGGGCTTCAGGAGCACAGAAACACTGCTGCGGTCTAGGGGCTCTCCAGAACAACGAAAGCTAAACACTGGCAGCACCTGTGCTTCCTGTCACCCACGCCAACAACGGTTTCCTCTCAGACAAACATAAAGAGCACACTTAACCCTCCCAGGGTTGCGTTCTTACTGTACTCTCTGTGCCGTAGAACTGCGTCCAGATCGATCTGTTCTCTAAAGAACAGCCAACAAACTGTCACTTCGTCTACTCAATCTTTATTTCATCAGCTCTTCCAGGCCCACAGACAGAATTTTCATTACACAGTATTTGATGCTATACTTTTCCAGTACAAATTACAATGTGATATGACATCTTTTTTTTAATGTCTTTATGTCTACACTTGTCATGTTCCCATTTCATTCAAACTGTTCTATTTAATTAATGCTGCTGCAAGGAATCTTTTTTTTGATTAACTTAAAAATATATGGTATGTGTATATATATATAAATATATATATATATGTTTTAAGATATGTATTTATCATGGACGAGGTGACTGAGCCACAATACATACTATTGCATTTTGCCCATATAACAGAGAATCTACACAGCAGCCATCAGTGTCCAGCGTTGCCATGGAGCGTTAGCCGTCGCTATGCATCACACATCACACTGGATTTTAGCTTAAGACAGAGAAAGTTGCCACAACCTGAACCGCGACAAATAACCCTACCATAGACAAATATAGACACAGACAGACGGCATATTTATTTATGTTGTTGATGGCACACATTATGTACATAATTCTGTCGATAGATATGTAGACATCTGTCAATATATGAATAGACGACCCTGTTTATATTCAATTCTTATCTCTCTCCTAACTTTCTTCTTTTAACATGGCTGTGTGGTGTTTTTGTCTGGTGATACACTGGGATTTTATCTTGTATTGAGCCTCATTGTGGTTATGTAAAGATATGTTGTTATCTTGTTAAGACACATTTACTTCCTGCACTGGCAGGTTAGTTTGCTTGTTAAAATAATTGTACTTGTTTCGGGATAATGTAACTAGTTTTCAGACATTTTCTCCAAACAAGTAAGATTATCTTAAAACGTTATCCTGAAACAAGTACAACTCTTAAAACAAGCTAAATAATTTGCCAGTTCAGTAAGTACATTTGTCTCATCACAGCATTTCTTCAAATACGCATGATGAGGCTTACTACAAGAATAAAATCCTTTGCTAAGCTTATCTTTTTTTTTGCAGTGTAATGATGAGTGTAAGGATTAATAAAGTTCTTATCTTCTGTGTTTTCCAGACTCTGATGGAGGGAAAGGGCGAGAAGGCCACGGCAGAAGGCATGGAGCTGCTGAGGAAGGAGGTGGAGAAACTGAAGGGAGA
>OMKL01153334.1:13025-35858 GCA_900302295.1 Parasudis fraserbrunneri | reverse complement strand
CCCCCCCTCGATTCACAATTCACGATTCACCACTACTGCAGGTAGAAAATAAAGGCATTTCCACAGAGCTTAGACTGTATGTCACAAACACACAGTTTCACATCGTAAAAGTGAAATGCTTAGCCAAAAACGTGCTCGTAATCCAGCCTCTCCTTGGTATTGAATAGCTGGCCAAACACATTGAACGCTAGGGGTAGCATCGAGCAAAATGCTCCTTGGCTGTATGTAATATATTAACATTCACATTACCATGGCAGAGGCACCTTGCTTGCCACTTTGTACAGCACAATGCATGAGCACATAATGGAAAAAAAGAAGACAGTCTAATAACGGTGTGGCTTCCCTGTGCAATCTTTCGCTAGGACACACAGTGTCATAGATGTGAAGCATTCTCGCATAAAGTGCATAACATTGTGTAACATAACATGTACGTTGCTAACGTTAGCTTGGCTAACATACGTTGCTACTAACGTACATTGCTAACGCAAGCTTGGCTAACATACGTTGCTAACGTGGGGTCCTGAGATGGCTAGCGATAGCTCCGTGTTGACGTTGTGTGGAAGTGTGATTGATGTTGCATAGTAGCAGCATGAGCTGTATGCACGTAGCACCGTGAGCTGTGATTGGTCTACTTTTATGGGGACAGAAAGACATACAGACATACAGACAAAATCTGTAGTTATTCTTTATTCCTTCTCCTTTTATTTCGATCCAGACATTCTGTCAACACTGCAGCAGTTTTAGGAGGCTGCTTAATGATGACTGACAGGGCTAATCATAGCTAATGTTATGGGAATATCACATATTCAAATGAAACTTTTACAAACCTCCTCTCATTATTAATTGTGCATTGGTAGGCTATGAACTAACCGTTAGCTATAAAACAACAAAGGCATACATTCCATGGCTACCAGGAACATTTACAAAAACCTCTATCAACGAACTTGATAATCCCATTTCTGTCTGGTGCCCTGCTGTGGCTAACCTACCTAACGGCTGGTCACCATATCAAAAACTGTACTTCTTGCGTTACATAACATTAGCTAAGAATTAATTTAGTAGGGTTACATCATCAACACAGTTTACTAACGTTCCTCAATCACATATGCATCAGAAGCTCCAGTCCATTCGAAATCTAGCATAACACAACATTAACTTGTATTCAAATAAGCTATTGAATTAAAATATACATCAAACGAAATGAACTTGTAGAACACATGAAACATTAGCTAAATAACAGCACAACGAAATACCGGTGCCTCCATCACCCAGATTAATAATATGTTCAGCTGCGAGGGGAGAGATGAAGGAGTGATCTGCCCATTCACTACTATGCTAACTGCCCCGAGAGCTTTCAAGTTTGGCATGGCGCATGCCCGTTCAGAACGCGTGCCCGTTCAGAATGGGCCAATTGCAAAGTATCCTTGCCTGGCCCCTGGAAGTGCAGCTTGCAGCATTATCAAGAACTGCGGTATTGCTGCTTGCAGTGTTCTCGAGAACCGCGCATCCAATCAACTTCACATTTGACACTGCACTTACATGGACCCTCAGCAATACACCCACCAAGTATGATAAATATAAACGGTTCTCGAAATATGACTTACAGACACACAGACAGACAGAGATTCCTTCCTTTATAGATAGATATTTTTTTCCCTATGAATATTTAATGTTTCCTTGATTCTGAACATGCAAGGAGTACATATTTCCCCCAGCGCCTAAATAACATTTCAGATTGCCAACTCCATTTTCCATAATGTGTCTCCTTTAATCTCCTTGGCGTAAATAGCTTCCAAACAGCCTAAAGAATGCTGGGTAATGAGTGCTTCATTCCAGCAGCAAACCAGTACAGGACAATCTGCCAGGCAGCAGAATGACACTGCAAGCCTCTTAGACAGCCAAATAATACAGATATCTTCAAGGCAGCCTAAACAATAGAGGCCTTGCACGGAATGTTTGTGTAGTTCTCTTTCTTCCAGTTTGGCTGCCTGTAACCATTGGTAACCACTTTCTAAAGAAAATGCCTAATTTCTGTGCTGTGATGCAGTAGGTAAAACACTGGAAAAGCATGATATGACTTGTTTACAAGCTTCAGTAATAAGACACCAAATTATCATGTTTTTATCTATATATCTCTCATATATCAACACATAGCAACCGTTGTTTTGCACATAGCAACAGTTGTCTCTTCCATCATTGCCATGTACATTCTCACCTACAAAGCCTTACCAACTTGCCCCCCATATCTCACAAACCTCCTCTCCTCCTACCAACCCTCTCAGTCCCTCAGATCTACATCAGTCTGCCTTCTCTCCACCCCAAGTCTAACCTTCGCAGTTTTGGGGACAGAGCCTTCTCCAGGGCAGCTCTCAGGCTCTGGAACTCTCTCCCCCAAGACATCAGAGACTCAAGAGTCTCTCTCAATTTTTCAATCCCGCCTCAAGACCCATCTCTTCTCCATTGCCTCAGGCAGCAAAGCAATGCAGTCATGAACTTGTTGTAAGTTTGTGTGCTATGTATCTTTGTATTGCACAGAATGTTTGGGGTGTGTGGCTGGTTACCGATGGTTACATGCTGTCTTGTTGGAAGAAAGGTTGGTGAAGGTTGACAGTTGGTCAAACTACACCAACTGAAAAATAGTTCATTTTACTGATCATTTGAAAATGGCAACATTAGTTCATAAAGACACGTACCCTTGACACAGGGAAAAAAACTACATAGAATCATATTATTGTAATTTGTTACTTATTTTGACTCTGTCCCTAAAATGAATGGAAATGATGAATAAGGAGCCTGGACAATAGTGGTTGCTAGCTTACTTGTAGATAGAGGTAACCGTTAAGACTGCTGAATGTTGACAAGTTCTACTAAAGTGAAATGTCCCTTTCGGCCGTGGCAGCGTAGCGTAGCGTTACATATATAGCGTTACAGTACAGTCATGGACCAGCAAGATTAAAAGTTGCATACCCTTTTTACTCTACTGTTAATTTTAGCGTCATATGCTTATTGTTAGACAGTTGAATCGTGTGCCTCTGGTTTTATAGCTACAGGCGCCCGCGCTGTGTTGTCAACTTGTCATCAATAAGTTGGCGTTAGCTAGCTAGCTACCTTTAGCTAACTAGGTTAGGTCCAACGCAAATAGAGCAAAGAACAACAAAAAAGACATGAACCTCAACTTACAGATGAGGAATCGGGGTCGATGAATGGTATTTTCGGCTTCACACTCTCAAAAAAAGCATGCCACTGCGACGAAGGATTTGAGTCCATACCAAATCAGCTGCAGTGATTAATCTTGGCTGCTGGCCAGTTACTAAGGTTGGTGTCCTTGGTTACCATAGCAACAGAAGGCTAAAGCGCAGCCGCAGCACGTGTGGTTTGTTGTCCACGAGCTAGAGGGCCAAAATACCATGAAAAATACTAAAAAGGGGCTGGAGTCGGAGAAATTCATTTTGACAGTAGCCCATTTGTTGATTAGATTTTGGTATGATGGCAGTGTTTGCCTTAGGCATGTCATCAATTAATTAACTGAGATAACCAAAGGTAAAGGTTATCATAATGTTAGTGAAAAAAATAATTATGAGGTAAAGCATTGATACCCTATCATCAAATCTGATATGGAATAGAGGCCTTGCACGGAATGTTTGAGTAGTTCACTTTCTAGAAACCATTGTATTCTATGACAATGGAAGAAACAATGTGCAAAACAACAGTTGTTATATGTTGATATATGAGAGATATATAGACAAAAACATGATAATTTGGTGTCTTATTACTGGAGCTTGTAATAAGTCACAGTAGAACAGTAATCCATGTTTTTTCCAGTGTTTTACCTACTCTACCACTGCACAGAAATTAGGCATTTTCTTTTGAAAGAGGTTACAGGCAGTTATACTGGAAGAAAGAGAACTACACAAACATGCAGTGCAAGGCCTCTATTTTTGAAATAGGATGAAGGAGACTGCATTACTGCTTGCCTAGGTCAGAGCAAACTAATGCAAAAATTCCACACACCTATAGTTTAGGTCTACCCTTAAAGGTTCAATCTGTAATACTGTCAAACAGCGACCTCTAGGCAAAAGAACCCTGCTTGGTACTGCACTTTGTTTACATGTTTTATTTTGGTCTCGTGTGGATTTAGTAGTAGTTTAGTAACTTTTTATACAGTGAATTTATGTAAACACTGCAACAGGAAATAAACTTGGGTCCATTTAGAATGTGTATGTTGTCAAGATGAAACCGTCTATAGTGATATACCATATACTATAAAGTAACTTATTATACTGTGAATTTCTCCAGACCTCTCTTGTCAGAGCCTGATGTATGGCCAGCAATAGTAACCTCTCCCCTATACCCACTCAAATCCAATCCACACATCAGACTAAAACAAAAAATTTAAACAAAGTGCAGTGCCAAACGGGGCTCTTTTGCTTAGAGGTTGCTGTTTGACGGCATTACAGATTCTACCTTTAGCTAAAGTTTTTGGTTAATAGAGCAATGAGATAATTTTTCCTTTTTAACAAATTAATAGAAATAAAGTTAAATTGTATCATAGTGTGTGAGGTGAAATAGTGAAATAGTAGTTTAACAATATGTGAACATAATGCTATCAAACATTTACTGTTATAGTAGGCCTTTATTATTGTAAAATACATGGTCCATCTTTATTTGTTATATGTCAATATAAACGTTAAAAAAAAAGTATCATAATCCAAGCTATCAAATTTCGCAGATTCTCATTTTCGCCCCAATATGACATTTTTGCAAGACAGCCACAACTATAAGTAAACTAAGCCAAATTAGACCTTTTCTGTTCTGCGCCCCATGGTTTGAGAACCATTGTTTTAGCCTGTGTGTGTATGTGAGAGAGAGACAGAGAGAATTCCCTGAGAGCAGTTACACAACGTAAAGGTGGAGTCAATAATTCTGGAGAAAGATTGTTGATATTAGTGCACACATTAGCATGTGCCAGACTTACTGTCCCTCTTGCTCCCACTGCGCTTTTCCCCCATCTCCCCTCCCCCTCCCTCTTCACTTCCCCCTGACCTGTGCACGAGCACGAACTCCCCCTGTTGCTGATTGGCTGGAATAGTGTTGTGTGGCTCAATGTGAGACACTCTGTTTGTTTCTCATTTACAGAGCCAGGGCTATGTATGAACACAGGATTTTTTTGAGATCCTCAGAATGTGAGGAGATATTTGTTGAATTTGACAAAATGTGTATTGGGTTAGAGTCGCTGACTGCACCTTTAAATCTAATTTATACTTGAATTTGAAAATGCCATCGGACCATCGCCGGAGGTGCCGTTTGTTTTCCAGCGTAGGCCAAGGAGCCTACTGGCAAAGCCTATGTGCACCTCTCCCTAAAGGCCAATATAGACTCCCACAAGGTTCTTTATCTGTAGTGGGGGGGGGCTTGAGCATTTATAGTTCCACATGACCTTTTTGCTAATCTCTCCTCTACACAAGAGCAAGGTAAATGCAGAAATTCGTGGCTTAAAGCAAGTGGTCCAATCACAGCGCTTGCAGTGCTGCCCACTTGCCTTAAGCCGCGAATTTCCGCAGTTACCTTGCTCTCTCGCAGGTTATATTTTAGGAGAGGTACAAGTAGGCTCCCTGGCCTATTCCGGGACCAGCGACACCTTTGGCGGATCTCTGACGGCATTGTCACGTTCAAGTATAATGAAACTAAAATGTAACTGTGCGCAAGTACTGTGATTGGTCCACTTGCCTAGAGCCGCGCATTTCTGCATTTAGCTTGCTCTAGTGTGAAGGAGAGATTAGCAAAGAGGTAGCATGGAACTATAAACGCTGAAATACACTTATCACTAAAACTGTCCTCCAATCATTTATCAAGTTAAATAGACTGAAAAGGGGAAATAAAATTCATAAATTTTCATTCTGTCTATGCTTGACTATGTATGGGGGGTGGCGAACAGACATCCCTCTGTTTTTAGGGGTCAAAAACCAAAAAGGTTGAGAACCATTGCTCTATCGTTCAGGTTGGTTGCATTTGATTATCAAACATATTTGCTAAAGTTCTATGTGAAATTAAATGCATAATTACATGTATTTTATAGTCTATAACCCAGATCCCACTTTTAGAGACATTGCTAAAAGCCCTAATCAGTAAATCATTGTTAAAAACAAGGAGCCACTAGAGATCAGAGATTGCATTTATGTTATTGGAACTACTACAGACAATTATTCAAAACATTTGGTCATATTCATTGACTGATTGTCCTTCTCTGTAGTGTGTCTTTTACTCAGCAGTGTAGTAAATGTTCATCAAGAATATCCCGTAGGTCATGACCAATTAGGCTTGGTGGACTGCTACATGTTATATTGTTGTAGATGGTGACAGTAGTGTCAGGTTCCTCGCCCTCTGCATGGGTCTTCACTTGCCGAGGTATCACCAATGGATTCCTCAAGCTGTAGTTCCTGAGTGGAAGGGCACTGCAATCACAATCCCACTGGTTCCCTGACAGCAAAAGTTTTTCCAGACTCTCTGGGAAATCTGGGGAAATGCTAGTTAAAGTGTTATCTCTTAGGTCAAGATAGCGCAACTTGGGCAGTAGCTGTTTTGTGTCATTCTGCAAAAACTGACGGAAAAGATTGCTGGACAGTAGCAAGTACTCCAAATTTGTAAGGCCATAAAACATGTTAGTGGTAAGAGCTTCCAACTTGTTAAAACTCATGTCTAGCCCCAAGAGGCCTACAAGGTCAACAAAGCTCTGGCGTTCCACCTCAGTGATGTTGTTGTGTTGCAGGAAAAGTCGCCTCAGACCAGAGAGTCCAGTCAAAGCTTGGGTTGTGACCCTTGTTAGACAGCCTCGATCCAGGTGAAGGCTGTGAAGTTTTGATAAGCCCCTGAACATTTGGTCTGGGAGAGTGTGGAAACAGCTTCCAGACAGGTTAATGACAGCCACATGAGAGAGGCCCAAGAAGCTGCCCACTTGTGCCTCCTGTACCTGGTTGTACTCGAGCTCTAGAACCTCCAGATGACCAAGCCCCTCAAATATCCTCTCCCCCAGGGCATGGATCTTGTTGTAACTCAGGCGTAGCTCCTCTAAATACTGCAGATCACGAAAGGTCCTTGGCCTAATTCCAGTGATAGAATTGTTAGAAAGGCGCAGCACATGAAGATTGTGGAGACCCAAGAATGTCTCATCGTGGAGCCCAGTTAGTCTGTTGTTTGTTAGGTCCAACCATCTGAGTGATTTCATGCCTACAAAGGCTCTGGGTACCACAGTAACAATCTGATTCTGGGCCAAGTAAAGCTTTTGCAATTTCTGGAGCTTTACAAACACATTAGCTTTGATGACCTTGAGGTAATTTCCAGTTAGATCCAACTCTTTAAGCTCAGTGAGACTTTGGAAGAGTTGTGGCTGTAAGTAAGCAAGTCTATTCCCCGCTAGAACCAGTTCCCGTAGGCCATGCAGGTCATGGAAAGCTGTCTCAGGCAAGACTGCTAATGAGTTCCATCCCAGGTTGAGAAGCCACATTTGTGAGAGACCAGCAAACAGCCTCTCCTCAATGCGAGAGAGCTGGTTGTTATGGAGACTAAGCGAGGCAAGGTTAGGTGTGTTCTGGAAGATTGTACCTGGTAATAACCGGAGGCGGTTTCGCTCAAGGTGGATGTGAGCCAACGACCTAAGCCCTCTGAAAACATGGGGGTCAAGTGTCATCAATTGGCCATTCTGTAGATTCAAAAAGTCTAAGTTGGTTAGATCCTTAAAACAGGCTGCTGGGAGTGAGGTGAACAAGTTGGCATCCAGCCAGAGAGAATGTGTGGAGACTGGCATGTCAGAGGGTACTTGCGTGAGGTTTCGAGCACTACAGTATACATTGAGCTCAAAACTGTAGTCATCATAATGGCAGGTGCATCCTCTGGAACATGGAATAGGCTCCTCCGTCACCTTCTCTTCTTCTGTGTCAGGGTCTGGCAACACCAGTGATGTTCCCAGTACCCACAACACCAACAGCACAATGGTGTGCATAACAACTGTGGGTAGAAAATTAAGCTCTATTAATCTTCAAAACAGGCACAGCTATGAGACTGCTAAAATCGAATGTCTCCGTTTTTGAGTACTATTATTAATGTTTTAGTTTTGCATTATTCTAAAAGTTTGTTCCTGTTTCAGAGCATAAATAATGTTGTATTACCTTAAGATGTCAGTAGTCCTGATTTGAGGTCGGCAGGCAGTGGTACTGAAGGTACTGAATAACCAACCTTTGTGCATTTGTTTGTATGCAGAACAGAAAGTCTGCCAAGCCCTAAACCTTTTTTTTTTTTTTTTTCTAAAGCCGGACCCACTGAATTTGTGTAATTAACCCGTTAACTTCCACTTTGCTTCTGTTGTTTGTTGTCAGCAAGTTCAGGCCTATTGGACTGTAATGTTTTTCCAAACAGATGTGATAATTTTAGGAATTAAAAAGCAGACATGTATTCTTTATTAACTTGCCATCAATAAGTACTGTCAGCTTTGATGATATCTGAAATTTCGTGTAACCTGATTTTATCCATGATTTTATAGTATTTAAGCCATTAAAATGAAGACAAAGTAATCATAGGTTTTGCGAGTTGCTCCTTGGAATTATATGCACTGGCTCTTGTTCTTAATGTAGTCTATACTATATGGGCCACTAAGGGTAGGGTAGATCATTTTTAGTTGGCCTTTGCTGTTTACCAAAGTCAGGGTGAGGGTCCCATCACTGAGTACATTTACTGTAGGTTTTTACTGATACAGAATGGCAAAGAGATAACATGAACCCAATGCACTGAACCTGTGGCTGAAGTCATCATAGTTCTTTCTCACTTGTTAATGGTTTACTGCAGGGTTCTAAAAAGAAAATCCAGGCTCAAATTGGATAAATTTTGTCTCACTCTAGTCTTTCTCATTGACTATTAGAGGCAATGGTTGTGATATTTGTAAAAGGATTTGCTATTTGATTTGCTTATCTGACTTTGAAGGATGGCGTCAGTTCCAGGGGTACATTTCCGAATCATGCCCTTAACAACACAAGGTTTCAAATGACTAACTTTCTATTTACTCTATTCTTTTAGACAACCATGAACTGGTCACGGTCTAAAGGACAACCAAATTGTGATGAAAATGTGTCCCTGCAACAGCATAGGAAATTTAGAAAAATTAATTTGTTGAGATTTTGCCCCTGGTGACTGATTTCCTATGTAATTTTATTCTGGGGGAATTTTCCAGCATTCATAAAACAATCCTTTTTTGTGCTATCAATCCAAATAAATACTTTAAAGGTAGAATCTGTAATGCTGTCAAACAGCAAAAGTGCCCCTCTTGGTATTGCATTTTGTTTACATTTTTTGTTTTGATCTGTTTTGTTTGTTGGAGTTGAGTGGGGAGGGGTAGCCTGACATATCAGACCCATGGAACGTACGCAAGCTAGCTCTCCAATGGACACTATGGCTCCTATGGAGCTAGCTTGCATACGTTCCATGGGTCTGATGTGTCATACTAGGGGAGGGGTTGCTATTGCTGGCCACACCTCAGGCTCTGCCAAGAGAGGTCTGGAGAAATTCACAGTATAATAAGTTACTTTATAGCTATATAGTATATCTCTGTAGACATTTTCAACTTGACAACATAAACATTCTAAATGGACCTAAGTGTATTTCCTGTTGCAGTGTTTATTAATATAGAAAGTAGATCAAGATAAACTAGCTGACAGGAAATAAACTTGGGTCCAAGCTGTTCCCTAGCAATTCCAGTGAAACGGTCTTTATAGCTTACAATATGTTATATGGTAACATATAGTATATTACTATATAGTTTATAATACATTACATATAGTTTATAATAAGTTACTATAACTATATAGTAACGTATTATTCTGAATTTCTCCGGACCTCTCTTGGCAGAGCCTGAGATATGGCCAGCAATAGCAACCCCTCCCCTATCCCCACTTAACCCACACATCAGACCAAAACAAAAGATTTTAACAAAGTGCAATACCTAGAGGTCGCTGTTTGACAACATTACAGATTCTACCATTAATTATATGTTCCATAAGTTAAAGTATGTTTAGCACACCTCAGTTTCATTTACTATAATGTTGTTGTTGTTGTTGTTGTTGTTGTTGTTGTTGTTGTTGTTGTTGTTGTTGCTATTGTTGTTGTTGTTGTTGTTGTTGTTGTTGATGCTGTTATTTTTGTTGCTATTGTTGTATGGCAAATCACGGTCTTTAGAGAAAAAAAGGTCTGGACATTGACAATGTTTCATTGACAATGTGGAAATTCAGTGACCACTGGATTCTGTGTGAGAATGTAACATTTAGTGCACCAGTAGTTGTTTACTTCCGCATCAGTGACCAAACCTTCATAATATGGGAACCTTGTGTCAATCTTGTGTCAATATATGACTCAATTCAAATATCAGATCCTATCGCCAGTTTCTGATGTGCACACACTTGTAAGTCGCTTTGGATAAAAGCGTCTGCTAAATGACTAAACTGTAAACTGTAAACTGTATCAGACTATTGATATTATCAATATTTTGCCTTTTGCCCTATTCTTACACTGCCCTGCACATTAATTACAGAGAAGGGCTTATTAGCCCTGGGTTTCAAACACTATGTGGAAAAATCTATCAAGTTTAAGTCATCAGCTTATTTTATAGGACACCATACTGCATTCCTCAATTGAGTAGCTAATACTTCTGGCTAATGGCATGACATTCACTATTTTGCAGTGTTGTAGTCAAGACCAGCTAAAGCGAGACAGAGTCAAGACCAAAAGTTTAGGGGTCAGACTGAGACCAATGTGAGTCCAAATCAAGATGACTGTAATTTTGTTGGCCTGCATTTAGGGGCTAAACATTTACAGAATTCCTTAGCATAATTGCCTATTTAATATATATGTATATATATATATATTGAGCAATGTCTTGCGTTACATTTTTAGCATGGGGGAATCCAACACCTAACCCTGACAGTGTTGGTGCCATGCTCTACCCAGTGAGCTACAGGACCATTGCATTAATCATGTAGCCTGTAGTGTCTCACAGAGTATGTGAGCAACACAGAACAAGAAGTTATGTGATATTTTCTTGAGTTAGGAGCATCTGCCATTCAAATCGGCTCCAATGACGCTTACGGTCAGTGCACGTGATGTGGAGCACAAGCCCTGCCTGCCTGAATAGCATAAGATGATTTATTGAATAAATTGAGCAATGTCTTGCCTTGTTAAAAAGGTTCCACTTTCCATGTGTTATTGTCACTATAGGCTGATAACAGTAATGGAAAGTTTAAATTGCTTTTCCATATTCATCTCTAATTATCTCTAATTATTTTTGTGCAAATAACAGTATAGCCTTGTCACAGTTATTCTCTCTTAGTGCTGAATTGCATTAAGTTGTTTAGACTCACGCACATTGAATTCACAACCATAGTCATGTATAATTATGCCGTCATTCCTAATTGGCAGATTCTTCTCTGTAGGCACATGCTTACAAGAATGAAAATCGTATTATGGAAATCGTATTTAACAAACATTCCTTTCCAACAAGCATTATAAAAAACAAAGCAAGGGGTACCACTTCCCAAAAATGGAGCCAAAACTGACTACTCACTTTGCACTTGTTTATTTGGCAGACATAAAAAAAAAAACATAATTGGAGAAGAATGTATGAGGGAAAGAGTGCTCTTCAACAATGGATTTCTTAATAGACTGGGTGCTGAGTGGCTAACACTCTGATGAAGGCTTTGTGTTTTTGGTGTGTGCCTGGAACAAAGCAAGTGCAATGTGAGAATTATCTTGCTTTTTTTAATATGTTTCTTGGAATGTTTTGGCTCAGCACTTCTGCTTCTTCTATTGTTGAAGATCACTCCTTTCCTAATTTTTCTACAACTATTTTATGGCTAATTGGAAAGAAACATTCTTAAAATCAACATCAACCTCCTTCCTTTCCCGTCTCTCTCTATGGATTCTGATTTTCTTATTTTGCCAGTAGAGAGCACTGCTGCTCTGTTGACCAAGGGAAGGCATTGGTAAAAGTGAATCCTTTGTCTGCATGACAAAACCTTAAAGGAAACAATCAAATGGTAAATGGACTGCATTTATATAGCGCTTTTATGCAAAGCGCTTTACAACTTATGCCTCACACTCACCCATTCACTCACACACCGACAGCGGAGGCAACCATGTAAGGCGCCAACCTGCTCGTCGGGAGCAGTTAGGGGTTAAGTGTCTTGCTCAAGGACACTTCTACACGCTGCCAGGAGGAGCCGGGAATCGAACCGGGGACCTTCAGATTACCAGGTGACGGCTCTACCTCCTGAGCCACTGTCGCCCCATCAAACAGTTATTTTATGTTGAATATTGGAAAGGCAGAGTGCATTTTGAAACAGTGATTATTCAGTCAGGTTATACTGATTTGACTTTTTCTTTTTCTGTGTGTATCATGCAGTCAATGTGCCCAGCACACATGGGCTTATAAGACACCACACAGTTGCAATAGTGAAACAGAAATTATTACAGAAACAGAAATTACCACATAAACTCTACAGTAGGTCATATACTCAAACAAAAAGGTCCACCTCCTAAAATAGTTTTTTATAAGTCTTTTATAATCATCCACCTGAAAGAAATGTATAGAGATAGAAGACATTTTACAAAAACGTGCATTTCTTAAATCATCATATAAGGGCCAATAAAACATAAAATGGATTTCAATCCAAATTCAAATCACATCTCTCCCAAATCACATAACAAAGTATTTCCTCCTCTGGGGTGCCATTGAATCTACCAGTTTTTATGGCTAATGGTAATGTACATATATACCAATACCGTATAATAATACCGTATGCCAAATGGCATATCTGCTACTTTAAACCCCAATTTAGAGAATTTGAATCAATTATAAATTAATTAATTATACTCTTGTCAGGAAATGCTGTAGATGCTGTATAATAGCTCTTGAAAAGAGGGTCTTTAGAAAAGAAAAATACAGTTTGTTGAATATGAAAAGCATATTAGAATAGTAAACACTTAATTCTAGAAACAATCACATAAAACACACTGCTGTTTCTATCAACCTTCAAGCCATACAGCTACTGCCCTACTGAACAAGATCACTGAATGCATGCCACAATGAGTTGTTTCATGATTGCTACCAAGTCTTTGTAGCATGTTGTCAGAGGGTTATTTTCTTGTTGAACAGTCCTGTTTTAGGCAGTATTGCTACAGCAAAATATATTCTGTATTCCATAAGCATAAATGCTGAGCTATTAGTGCCTGTTCAGGTTTTTATTTGAGGTTGCCATACAAACACTGCATTTATCCACTGTTTGTGATAACAATCGAGTGGCTCCCTTACGCTCCAAAATTCCAGAGTGCCTTAATCATGAGGTACAGCAAAGCAGACAGACCATCATAACAGTACTGCTTTTTGGTGGGTTTAATTAGAGCTCCTGTAGACTACCTTCATGCACTCAACATGATCTGCTTCCCCTTTGGGACCATGCCAGACACTTCCTCATCACTTTATTGTTGCATAAAAACCCTGTGTGCTAAGCAGTTGTTTGGGGGATCGATTAAAGGCTTGTCTATCATTTTAATGCTGTCTGATAACCATCAACAGCCAATTACCTCAGACATAGGCTCTATAAACTTGGTGAAATTAGATTGTGCATAGGGACACTCAATCCCATAAGCAGTTAAATAAAACCTGCATGTGTTAAACAGAATCTTAGGATTTTACAACTCAATAGTATTACAACCAACAGAGCCATAGCACAGCAGATCAAATCTTCTGTATTGATGCAGAGGGACCTCAGACATGTGTCACAGATGTCATTCATGCCAGGAAATGACTTTTGCCTCTGCTCCTTTAGATGAGGACTATACCCAGTTTCGAACCACGAGTGCTTGCCAGCATGAAAGGTGTGCTCTTGATTTGATCAAAAGGCCATAATAATGATAATAATTCTAGGGCATTTTTAACGTGTACTTTCTTTTTTATGGTCTTATTGTTTTGTATCGTCATATCTTGTGTTACTATCTATCTATCTATATCTATCTATCTATCTATCTACCCTCTGTCTGTCTGTCTGTCTGTCTGTCTGACTGTTTAAAACAACGCCCACACATGATTCTCTCTAAGGGAAAACAGTGGAGCTCTTTTCTTTTACCCAATCATCAACTCCAATGGAAGGATTTAATTGAACTTAATTGTTTTCTTTGTCCCTGCACAGTTGTAAAGTGCAAACAAGCCAAGCTCACCACCCGAGTGAAGTAGGGCTGGGCAATATGAAGAGAAATAAATAATAAGACAGAAATAAGATAATCAGGGTGGTTTTTTATATTGATATATCATGATATCTGCTTAGGTCCTCATGATATTGGACTGTATGGTAATAGAAGTGTGATATCAAACTAAAACTGGAACTGTCAAGTGACAAACTCATTCAAAAATCATTTTGTGAGAAAAACAACCACACTGATAGATGATACTGATATATTGCCCAGTCCTAGAGTATATTATAAGCAGCTTGTTGACAGTAGAATGCAGTGTTGTTCAGAGAGAGTGAAGTTTGTTAATTTACAATTAAAATGTGTCAGTTTTTTGTTTTAAATACCCTTGGTATCTTCAAGGAGGTCACTATCTGACAACTGGAGGCAGTACTAAAAAAAGAGTGGCAAACTTAGGAAACAGAGAACTTGGAAAAACTGGGCCAATAGAACCAGCAGGAACACCATGGAGAGAAGGTTGCTCTGCCTCTCCTGCTGTCCAAGTTGGATTTGAATACCTTATTACCCCACTTACCCAATTTCCTGTCTACTGAAGGACAACAGTCTGTAAATTAGTGGCAACAACACAACATCCACTTGTCAAGATTTTCAGGGGTAATCCGGTCACCAAAGGTTTTAGCTGCGACTTAACAGCTGGTATAAGTCAGTCTTTTGGTCTGTCTGTCAGTCCATCTGTCTGTCTTTCATCCCAAAAATATTTTTAAATGGGGTTCGCGATGACATAGTACATGTTAGAGACATGCAATTTGGCACAATGATAGATAATGGTGTTCCAATGAAGCACAAAAAATTTCCCACCAATCGGCCTGATGGTGGCGCTATAATCAAAGGTCCAACTTTGAAAAGCCATAACTCGTACACCGTAAGTCTGATTTACACAAGATTTTGTACATATATACAGTTATACTTTGCTATGCCAATAGGACCACCTGTGTCTGCAATGTTGGATTTTCCACCATTTTGCTTTTTTTGAAAATAGCTTTCCCCTGCTACTCCTAGGTTGTCCACCAGATTCTCACGAAACCTGCTGTGTGACATCTATGGACAAACATCTTTCGCTGTGCAATTCTGAAAGTTGCTTGGCCAAACCATATAACCACCACATCCAATCAAATTTTGGACAAATGTGTTTTAAACAGTGTTCACTCGTGAACGTGTCTGATTTGCACCAAATTTCACAGACGTATTTCCTTCAAGATGGGGAAGACGTGTGCAAAGTTTTGTGTCATTCGGCCACATGTTGGCACTATTGGCAAAAATCATATCACGACATTAAATTTGCCACAATGACAGTTCTGTCAGGAATCACTCATGTCATACGTTTAACCATTTATTGTAATGCAGAATAAATGGCAATGGCAAAAGTTAGACTTGGTGGTATGGTTCTACTCAGCTCCCTGCTGCAAGAGAGGTTAAAGCATAACAACTTACACAGAAGACCACTGCGAACCAATCGACCATAGGGGATGTAACTTATAAAGTACAACACTAGGGTAGTTGCTTACAATATAGAATAAAACCAAAGCAGGTGGAGGCTGGGGTGGTAGTGGGTGAAAACTTTATTTGCAGGTAGAGCAGCAGCAACACTTGGCACAACAACAGCATACAGACTGTGTGAATGGAGAGGTCTTTAAATTGTTATTGTAAATTGTTATTGTAATGCAGAATAAATGGCAATGGCAATACAGTTAGTCTTGGTTGTATGGTTCTACTCTTAGGGATGCTCCCTGCTGCAAGAGAGGTTAAAGCAGAACAACTTACGCAGAAGATAAAGCATAACAGCATACTGAAACTGAATAGCAGGGAACATTGTGCACGAATCCCCCAACCCCAACAGAGCCAAGCCATATGCCATGACACTAAGTATATGTTCGGCCTTCCTGATTTCCACCAGGAATGAGGACTAGCCTATGTGTACTGTGAAACCAGTGTGTCATAGAATTTACTTTAAAATACTGCTGCTCATCTATAAATCACTCAATGTTTGAGGGCCAAAATACATCTCTCACTTGTGTTTATGAACCCGTTTTGATCATCTGAGACCGGTCTGTTCACTGTTCCTGGAGTTAAAACAAAACTTGGTGAGGCAGTGTTTAGTTACTATGCTAGGCCTACACATAGTTGGAACAACTTCCAGAAGATCTCAGACATATGCCCCGACTCTGACTATTTTTAAAAACAGGCTAAGACTTTTATGTTCACCACTGCCTTTGATAAAACATTTTGTTTTTGCAATTGCAGCCTAAAAAAGTTGCACTCTAACCTTTATTCTTTATATACTACATTTGTATATGGTGTCCCTAAAGCTACATCAAACCAAACAACAGTCTCTTCTCTCTCTGTCAGGCAAACACCACCGCAGACTCAGGGCCAACGAGACGTTTAAGATAAGCTACTATCCCCATGCCATCTGGATCTGAATAATGACTAAAAACCACTGAATGTAGTCTGAATAATATACATACTATTTACATACCTAAAGAGTGACTCAATAATGACTCTAAAACGACTGTAGTTTAGCCTGATATACATGCCTGTACATTACTCTATAATAAGATATATCTCTCATATTTGATATATGATTCTTAGATCATTTTTATTTGTTTTCATTATTATTATTATTATTAATAATAATAATAATAATAATAATAATACAAATAATGATAACAACAATAATAATAATTATAATTATTATTATTATTGTTGTTCACCATGTTTTTACCTTTTCTTTCTTTCTACTTTTCTTGCAATCAGCATCAGTGAGGGTCGCATAGTGGAAGCATTTCACTACAATTAAACGCTGAATCTGCGTTCTATCCTCTTAATCGACGGGAACATCACCTGCTATGATTTGATTCCTGAGATTAGATGAATTGCAGCAGGAGGGGCACTGAGGGAGCGCCATGGACTGCAGTTCCAGGGTTCTGCACAGCATGAAGTCGGTTGACTCACCAGCGGCAGAAACGCATGGAGGTGGACTGTAGCAGATAGAAGCAGCAGATAGAAGAAGTAGTGACAGCAGTGGCGTTGTTGTGGTTTCAGAGCTATGCACTAAGTCATTATTCCCAAGGGAGTTGGATATTGATAGGTCTTCATTGGGCCTATAGGCCTAGTGCTGTGGCTGGGATCAAATTCCAGAGGCAGAGCCTTGCAGCGCTAGATAGGGAAAGGGCCTCTCACTCTTGACGTCTAGTTGCACCTGATGATCGACTAGCCTCAGTCTCATTGAGGGACATGGATCATCAACTTGATCATCAACTTAATAGCTCATCTTCAGTCCAAAATTCATCCTCCCACTCGACTAGGGACATGGTGGGGAAGAGCTGAGCAGTAAGTAAAATGAAAATAGAGAACATGGGCAGTGAAAACCTTACTTGCAGGTACAGCAGCAGCAACACTTGGCACAACATCAGCGTAAAGAGTGTGTGTGAATGGGGAGGTCTTTAAATAGACTGCCAAATCAATGTAGGTGGGACGATGGAACGTCAGCTAAGCTGTCACAGCTCCACACATGACTTAGAGTGTCCTGTCCTGCCAGAACTCACGTCACCCATTTTATTGGTGTGCTAGAGCCTAACACGAAATGGTTGGCCAAATGATGGTGCTACAATCAGTGGTTAAAATGTACAACTTTGAAGAGCCATTACTTGTATACCATATGTCTGACTGGCACAATCCAGCTATCCTTAATCTACAACACTGATCTTTGCCACTAGATAATTGCATAAAGATAATGGATACAGTGCTCAGGTTAAAGCACATATCCAGGCAGCAAGAAACAGTAGAAATAAGGGATTTCCTGCAGCCAGATTGCTCACAGCTTATCCCGAATATCATGCTTGTTAAAAAAAGAAAAAAAAGGGAGAATCATATCTCCTCTGAAACACCACTTCAGCTTTATCAAACAGACAAGTTTGGAATTGAGCTTCTGCATGCTGGCGGCCTTTGACTGATTGAGGTGACCGTGGTTCTGTGTGAGTCAGCTCTGAACCCTGGCACATGCCACCTCAGTCCTGACAGCCAAAGACCCCTACACCCCTGCTACAGCTATAAATAACTACTCTCAGCCCCCAGCCAACTCTCACGGTTTCAAGAGGAGGGACAAACATTGGCTTTGTCTTGACATCTGGAAGGCACCGGAACTCAGCCGTTGTGTCTTTATTGATTGTGATCAATAAATGAAAGTAAATCAACACAGCTGATGACCCAATTAAGCCTTCTGGTTCTGCTGAATAGTTGGGGTGAAGCAATGCTACCAGCTCCTGTTCAGACCCTAGGAGACAGTATGGGGATATATTCCATTTGCAGCGTGGCTAAATAGCTCATTCTTTTAGTATTAGATTGCCAGCATGTCATTTCTAAGCTTGCACAAAGCAAAGAGCCTTAGAAAAATGGTTGTCATTTGGCAAGCATTCATATGGCAAGCATTAGAATCATGGGCTTTCAGAGATGCTCACAAGTCATTTCATGCAAGTCCAAAGTCTCAAGTTTTGGAGCTAGAGTCCATGTCAAGACTTTGAGGCACAAGTCCAATTCAAGTCTCGTCTTTGGTCATGTGTCTGATTAAAATCTCAAGTCTCTTTTTGTTATTATTAGTGCTCTATCCTCTGTGCATCAGGTCAGCTTAGACAGTGTGTTGATTATCTCATTTATCTATTACCACCTCAGACATTTGTTAAATAAAATGATTGATTCAATTCACAATTGGTAAATAAATTGATTCAAATGAAGGTATCAATATGATCAAGTGCTGTATATTATCACTTTTACAACAACATTATACATTTTACAGCAATATTATACTGTATAGCTATATGGAAAAGAAAACAACACAACAGCTTTACTTTAAAAAGTTCTTCATCTGCCTTGCCTACCATTGTTACCTTTATCAGTTGTTGCCTTGATATGGATATGTAGACTGCTAAACCACATGATGGGCGTTGCATATGATTTGCCTTCTATAATAGGGCAGGGCTCCTCTTGGTCACAAAATAAGATATGCTATATCATCTGTTTACTTTCTTAAAACAATTTCAACCTGTGTCTATGTTTTCTGTCAAGGTTGATTCCAATGTCATTACATTGAATGCTGCATGTTTTTGGAACAATATTTCCCTGGGACTGTGAAATATAAAACCTTATATATAGCCACACAATTCTACTGCTCAAAAAAACGATGTCTATATGGTTTATGTAACTTGTCTGTTTATTTGATTGTTTTATGTTATCTTTACTATTGAATGTTGTCTGCCATCATTATGTCCTGTTTTAATGTTGGTTTTTTTTATGCAGTTGACCATATGTCAACTCATATATGAAGTTTCATATACACGTGTAGTTCGTAGGTCTGGATGGTTCCATGCCTGCTTTTTAAGAAGAGGCTGGAACAGTGAATGTTTAAAATTAGACAGCACAGCCAGTGGCCAGAGAGAGAGATAGAGAGAGAGAGAGAGAGAGAGAGAGAGAGAGAATGTTTGGGCTAATAGTTACCTTGACCTCATTTAGGAGTCTGGTAGGAATTATATCTAGGGGACAATAAATAGATTTTATATGTGAACCTTCTGTATATGAATCTCCAAATATGTTTGAGTTGAAGTTTACTTGAATTATCCACAATCTTCATTCAAATTATGTATAGGAATATGAGCAGCTCTGGTATTGTAGGGAGTGGATTTAAATTGTAACATGTTTCTCAAGGAGGAGTCAGACCAAGGGATGATAAATGTAAACCAGTGGATTTTTCATTGGGTGTGTAAAGATGGCCAGATCACCGAGGTGTGTAAATCAGTGTGTTCTACAAGGCAATCCTGATTGCTGAATTGTACAGAACATTAAGCCATTCCATGGTACGTTTGCTTGACAGCATGTAAATGACATCACTGTAATCTAGTATCAGGAGTAAGGTCATTTTATCTTTCCTCTAGCACCACCATATGAATATACCCTGGGTCTGTTGAGACGGGTAATATCTGTCATCTACCTTGTAAAACGTTGCATGTGAAAGTAACGGCAAAGTGGAGAGATTGTTAGACCTTGGTGGAGGTCTGCACACTACTAGATGCATTCTTCTTGTTTTTGATATATTCAAAACAAGGCTGAGTCTGGAGAAAGCCACCTGTATACTGTGAAAAAGTCTTGAAGGGAGTGCAATGCGGCATCTGGGGAAGGTCCAACTGAGTATAAAACTCGGGTCATCTGCATGCAAGTGGATCTTTGACTTTGAATAACTTTGCAGCTGCAATATTATTGATGTATATGGAGAGCAGAGTGGAGCCAAGGATGGAGCCTTGAGGTACACCTTTGGTGACAGGTAGAGGCTGAGACAGAAGATGTTCTGATTTAACACTCTGTTTCCTGCCAGATGAATGGTTGGAGAAGCAGGCTAGGGGGTGGACACCAATATCTGTCTGTTTGTGAGAATGGAGTGGTCTAATGTATCAAAGGCTTTTGCTAGTTCAATGAAAATTGCTGCACAATGTTGTCTAGAGTCAAATGTGTGGGTGAAATATCTGTAATCAGAATTGATATTTTCTTCCAGTTATTACTCTGAACAGAGGTTACACATCTCTCTTTGAAAATTAACTGTGTTGTTTTTGGAATTTTTCAGATTTTGTCACACTTTGTGGCACACATCACTCGCATGCAAACGAGTGCAAGAAAGCCTGTAACAAAGGCTATCCCTGTGGTGGTAATAATGATTTCTTACATTTCCCATGAACCCCACTGTTCTACCACCCTGTCACAAACACCACATCAGCACTGTCTTTTTATGTGTTATTTTTCTCTGCTTCATCTCTCCTGTACATTTATTGACTCCTTGTGGCCAATAACAAAACATGTTTATAGATGAAGTCATGGGAAACACCAATTATAAGATATGAATAATGATGAAAGTTGTAAATTATTGAAGAAAGTTGTAAATTATTGAAGAAAGTTGTAAATTATATAATCATATCTTATTTTTTATTCAAAATAAAAAATAAAAATAAAAATAAAAATATATAATATATATACAAAATATTTTTTATTTTTTTTTAATATTAGGAAGGCATTTACATAGTTTTCCTTACCATTGGTTAGTGTAATGCTGACCAGAAAGGCCAGTTTGAGACAGAGAAGAGCAGCTAGGAGCCCAAAAAGATGCAGCAATGTGGCTCACTGAGTCCTGAGGGAACTGCCCTTGCTCAGCATCCACTCTTTGATCTCTTGGCTTATTAGCATCCCAGCCTTTAGCCTTTACAATATAACAAAATTTTCCGGCTTCCCCAGTGGCCGGCAGGGTGTTGTGTAACAGTTTCTCTGAATGCACAATGTCCTCCACTCTCCACGTTTGTGGACAAAAGCCTTGAATCTCCAAAATGGCAAACCTTTCAGGAATTAAGAAAAACAACCCACCATTAATTTTCAGATTGACACCCATGTATTTCTGAAGTTCTAAATTGCGTATTGAAAGGGTTTCATTGGTCCTGAAACTTGCTGACAACATAGAGATACAAAATTGGAGATACAAGGTTTTTGCTCAGTATCACTGGGAATGTAGGTCTAACCAGTGGAGTGGGAAAGCAGTATTTACTGTACATACTGTGGCATGTAGACACATGTGATTATAGAGAGGTAGGAATAGGGATTGTGTTGATGTCAGTTCACACATAAATTAGCTTACAAAAGGTCATTTCAAGGGTTTAGTTTTATGTCAACTATTTTCATGTCATAATTGTTTGTGATGGTGTACAACCCAAACTGTGAAGGAAGGCCTGAAATAGATGTGACGCTTATAGTGTGCATGGATGTAATTGGAGTGGTGGAGAGTGATAAATGCTATGAATAAGTATGGGATTTTAATATCCCAGTCCTGTAAATGTGTGAGCTGATAGCCTCTCAGTCCCTGAGGATAACCCTCATTGTTGTACATAATGTGGGGGGCCTGTTGTTCCTGGCAGCCAAACACAGTGTTGAAGCTTAATATTTTTAACAGCAGGAATATTCACAGCAACTGCTGTACTGTCTGTACTTGGATAGCAGTGCATTTGAATGAGATGGAACGGTTGTGATTGATACCGTATATAGAGTGAAAAGATTATTTACTTCATTAATCTATTTAACTGTAGCTCCCCTGCCACACGCCCTCAGTTTGTTGCCTAGGGTGACACATAAATTAGAAATGTTCTTAGTTTTTTGTTTTTTTTAGACACTGCACTCATGTAGTGTAAACTCATTAACTCATCTGTTGAAAAAAATATTTCCTAACCAATTGAAGAATCATAGCAATGGAACATTATGATGCCATGCTGTAACATAATGTAAAATTTTATTTATTATCTCCGCCAGGCGACAGCCTGGGGAGATAATGTGTTTGGTTGTGTGTGTGTGTGTGAGTGTGTGTGTGTGTGTGTGTGTGTGTGTGTGTGTGTGTCTATCCACAGCTAATCTTGCATACTACTGGGCCAATATTTTTTGCACAGTTATGACTGTATGATGATGGACCTCTCGTGGTTGCGGTGAATGAAAACCTTTGGACAACCTGTTTTATTTGCATTATTTTCCATCATTATT
>OMKL01153331.1:3689-24956 GCA_900302295.1 Parasudis fraserbrunneri | reverse complement strand
GATTACCAGACGACGGCTCTACCTCCTGAGCCGCTGTTGCCCCCCCCCATATATATATATATATATATATATTTAACTTTTTTCAACTCATTTTTGGTTCTTATTTAAAGAAGAGACAAAACAAAATATGGGGGGAACAGTAAAATAATATTATTTATTCAGTATGTTAAAGGAAATAATATGAGCACAGGTTGCACCGGTTAGCTTACTTCCTCTTTGGGCAGAGATTTTTGACAAGGGAACCAGAGGTGGACTGTTGTCCAACTCTCTGCGTAGGAGTGTGGTCAAGAGCACGTTACGTTTTACCTCCTAGAACAGCACACTATCCAACTACCTCCTGCTGTGAACACAATAGATATGTAGTTCATATTCATAGCATTCGATCACAGACATCTTGGTTGCAAACCACAGGTGATTTTAATCAAATAGCAGGTGATTGTCATTAAATGACAACCGTGGCCAATGAGCTGTGGCATTGGGCCATATTGTATGGCAAAAAACATGAGAATACTATGAATTATTTTACATTTACTTTTTAGGCATTTAGCAGAAGCTCTTACCATGAGCTTCTTATCTTATCTGCTGCTACACAAAAGATGCAATGTTGTGTTTCTTACACAAGTCTTTCTTACCACCATTAGAGGGAAAGATATTTTGGTTGTTTTAGACCACCAGACAGACAATTTGAAGTGCCTTTGAGTACTCCCACACCACTACTGAGCAGCTGCACTTGACTCCAAAACAAAGACTTGTTGGTGCTACAGTACAAAGCTACGGTTGAGCCTTTGACTGGATACATGCTATTTCCAAGCAGTATTTTTGGAGCTACAGCAGTTTACGCTGCAGTACATTAAGAGATTCAACACACACCACTGCCAGGGGAAATTGCAGAACACCTTTAAAACAACAATAGTGCTGACATAACAGTATGCTTGTACTGGGCAAATAATAATATAAGGGATGAGTCTTGAATTGACTAGTGTATGTCCCAATATCGTTAATGTTTTTATCATTGTTTTAAGTGTATAGCTTGGTATTTCTTTGCTTAGAAATTTGTGTGGAGTCAGGTAAGTAGTAAGTAACTTTTTACTCAATTTTATACAAGCATGTAACAGTTGCTACATATCTTGGTTATTTGACACACCTTTTCTGAAAAGCCAGTGTTAAAACAAAAATGTAATCCCATCTGCAATGTATTTTACCATTCCTCTGTATTTTATCACACCTAAAGCTCAGTGTTCAGGACTCTTGTGAGAAAATAATGTGAACTGCTGTAATATATTCAATTCATATGAATCTGATATTAAACTTTATTTAACATAATGCAAATTAACAGCCTTAATCCCATTCACTATAAAAAATAAAATAAAATAAAGTATATATATATATATATATATAAATATAAAAAGGCATACCAGTGGAGTGAACCTTTAAATAAGCAAATGTTTCTTTTTAAAAACAAACACAAATTAAAGGTGGGGTAGGCAATTTCAGAGTAATGAGCAAGAGTGAGCTTCCATGTCCAGCAGAAATAGTAAGCTAAGCATCACTTTTCAAGCCCGGCACCATGTGCTATGCATGTGCAGCAAAGGTTTTCCAGACTCCCAGAGGCACTGGCAGCTTCAAGCTGGATTTATCCAAAAATAATAACAGATATTTCCCGGCCTCTTGATCGACAGGCAGTTTGGCACATGCTGTGTACTTATCAACGAGGAACACGATGCTGGTATTCATTTTCAGATGTAACCCCAGGAAGTACACTTGGCAGGCAGGCCAAAAAAAAATCAGATTGGTTGGTAAGATTCAGGCCACCCTTAGAATTTGGAATGTCTGATTACAGGAGTTCGGACAGTCACAGCGACCAGATTTTTTTCTCAGAGCATGAAGATTTATTGGTAGCTGTTAGGATGTAAAGAGAATTTCACCAATTACTAAAATGTTTCAAAAATGTTTTGCCTACCCCACCTTTAAAACATTACTTTTCAGTATGATGAGGGCACTTATTTTCATTTCTGGCATGCTTGACCTTTGTCCTGTGGTTTTGAGAATCTCTCCTATGGTTAAGTGTTCCGCGGTCACCAAAGAGTTTGAGGTTTTGCTTTAAATAGGCCATAATCTTCTTTCCTGAAGAAGGCCAATTCGGTTTCATTAGCTATAAGAAAAACAAACACAAAAACATTGTGGTCATAATTCACAGTTGCAGCAACAGCCAATCCAACATTTAGCAAATCAATGTTTGTGTACATAGTGAAAGTTAAATGAAGGCAATAAAATTGTTAGAGATTATTTATGTTCTGGCTGTGTTTTCCAAGTGAGCCGGACAGCTCCAGACACGCAGCACATGGGACCAGTAACAAAAATATTTTAAGCCACACCACAACATGCAAACAAAAGTTTTAACCATCCACAACAGAATACAACAGTCCTCATGTATTTCTGATTTTTGATTCTTCTCTCAGACCAACGCTGTATCTTGGAACTAGCTAGCTACAGTAGATACACGTAGCCCAGAGTTCATAGTAATACACTGGCGTTCTTCAAGAAACAAAATAGTTCCAAGATATTGCATCGGTCTGAGAGAAGTATCGTAAATACAAAAGGACTGTTGTATTCTGTTGTGGATGGTTAAAAACTTTTGTTTGCATGTTGTGGTGTGGCTTGAAACATTTTTGTTACCAGTCCGTGTGCTGCCTGTCTGAAGCTGCCCGGCTAGCTTGGAACAGAGCCAGAACTCTGACCATGGGATTTGGTAAGTCATGTAAATGTAAATATAGTTTCTCTAAATAAATTAAAAGAGATGGTAGGCAAACTCATACCAACACCAGCAGCATGTAGGGTCAGTCCATCTTGCAGAATGAGCTTGTCATCATCCTCTAAACTCATCACCAACTCATTAGTCTGCAACATGAAGAGTACATTATATAGCTCTGCTTGTATGGCAAAAGTAGAGTTTGGTTTTGTGCCAATCTTGAACTCCATAAACACACAGACAATGGAATTTTCATCTCAGGCTCAAACTGTATGACTAGGCATGTTCTTAATGGTATGGTTTTATACCTTATACAGATCACTGGTTTACTATGAAAATGGCTGAAACTAATGTCCTATTTCATGATAAATTTTAGATTTTTTCCTGATAAAAAAAAAAAGAGTAAACAGGATCCTACACTACAACGACAGATACATATTTATAATGATTACAATTTTAAAAGAAAACACATTTAGTATGGTACCTTGGCTCCATGTGCTTGGTGGATGATCTTCATAGTGTCTGAAAACACAATGAGAAACAAATTTATTTCAAACAGTGGTGTAATCAAGACCAAATGCAGGCATAAGGAGTTGTATGCATACTTCTTCAGTTAAAATGGACAGTGGCAAATGCCCAAAAATAAGCCTAATAACTAGCTGTAGCTGTTCTCTACTAAAGAATGGCTTATTCAATTACCGGTTACTGTCATAGGACTATGTTGACTAATGTAAGGGTAATATACAATATGTATTAGATACCATAGATAGTCTAAACAAGTGCATGCATAAGAGCAATCTTGTGGCACAGCAACTACCCATGCTCAAGTTATCTTACAAAAATATGCATAGTGTGACTGTAATCAAAAGTCACTGCAACCTGGCCCAGGGGCAGGGATGGAACAATAACATCATATTAGGCACACCAAGGATTTCTCTCAACAGGCTACACGAGACGACCAGAAGACTGGCGTGCCGAGAGGCTGGGACCAGCCTAGAATGCACCAACCAAAGAAGGCCAAGTTTAAACCACGGCCCTCTTCTTCCATAGTTTCCACCAATGATTAATCAGAACAAAATCATATTTAACTAATGTACAAACAACAGACGTTGTTCTTTCTGGGCTCTGGTGGTTGCAGATAACTGTTTACAGCCTGCGATTTCTAACCTGTTAAGAATCCATGTACATGTACCTTCCAACTCTGTGACAAATAAACCTGTGTTCGTCAAACTCATATTCCGAGTTCCAGGGTCAACTCTTTGCAAACAACCAACGTGCAACCCTAACAGGATGCTCGCTAGAAGTCAGAGAGTCAGAGTCAGAGTCAGAGAGGATGAGCTGGCCTGGGTTGTATTGTTGCCTTTCCATTGACATGCAGGGAAGAGAATGTTTTGTCATGTGGGTTCTCTGAGCTGGAAACACCATGTGTTCAGCACCACGGGAGCCTAGCAAGCTGCTTAAAGGCCTGGCATTGCTGCTGCTCAGACAATTAGCTTTGAGATGGCTTAATTTGTTTGGTGGGTTTTAAGTGCAAACTGCAAAGACTATTCCATTCTGGGCTGAGTTATTTAATCTTTGAAATCGGAGGCTTCTTGTGGAGCTACTGGTGCCTATTTGTTGTTTGGATGGCTGATTTTGACATGTTTGGTAGATTTAAGTGGAAACTGCAATAGTTGTTCCATATCTTACAAAGTGAGTTATTCCTCTGAGAAATCTGTGAATGCTACAGTTGCTGCCACTGTTGAGACAATTAGCATGAAGATGGTTCTATTCATCTTGTTTAGAAAAGGGCAAACTGCAATATTATGTTCCTAACTATGCAACAAGTTATTTCATCTGTACTCTTTCATCCGCCAAAAGGCCTTGGGCTTTAGTAACAAATGGTAACTCAAAGCTGAGGATGGCTTGGAGGATGGAGATTCATAACTACGCAAAAGAGTCACCAAGGCAAAGTTTGAGCTTCGTATCTACTCATAGAAGAGGTAGGCCACACACACAATGACTTGTTGTAATAGCTACGGTATACAAACAGACAAGGAAAAATAACACAAACCTCCGAAGAGAAAACTAGTTTTAGTGCCAGCAGTTGAGGCGCACAAACACACACCAACACACATAATTAGAACCCCTGCCCTAACAAACAGATTGTTAAATCAGACCTGTGCACCAGATCTCTTCGTTGTACACTTTGTCCCATCAGTTACAGTGAAAACAAACCCAAAGCCACAGCTCTCTCACCACAGTCCAATTCAGCCTGACGATAACAGCATGCCTGTCTGAGTGACAGACTGCCATTACAAACCCGCTATGAGATCATATTGTCATTACCTTGTGCAGAGTCCCTGATTCAGCTGCGGTGGACCTCGATCTCTCTCTCCCTCCCTCTCTCTCTCTCTCTCTCGTGCTGTGTCCCAACAACACTAGTGCAGAATCTGCTGCAGTAGAGAGGAAGCCTGCCTGGCAGACAGACACACACACACACACGCACACGCACACACACTGGTGTAACTTTCTCCAAATGACTCATAAACAGTAGCCTGCTGCTCTGCCTCATGTGGCAGGGGTGTGTGAGTGAGTGAGTTGAGCGTGTGTGTGTGTTTGTGTATGTGTGTGTGTGTATGAGTTTGTGAGTGTGTGTGGAAGGGGGATGGGTGTGGAAAGAAGGGTCAGCAAGCTGTTTTGTAGGGGGGAAAAGAGTGGAGAGGAGGGAGGGGTGCTTTGACACACACACACACACACTGCTGAATAAGCTGATTGACTGCAGCAGCCGGTGGGAAGGGGAGGGGAAGTGACGCCTGCTCAGGGCATAGTTGATTGGTTGACAAGCCGGCAATCTAGAGCACTGAACCAATCAGAGGAGAGACTGAGAGAGACATTCCACAACACTAAGCTGTGGCCAACAGAGAAACAGAGACAGAGAGTTAAGGAGATTGATGTTTCTTTTCTCACAGGAAACAGAAAAAAACCACAGGGCATCCAGCCCATCCTATTCCAATTGGCAAGTCATTGTTTGGATTTTCCGGCTGACAATAAAAAGGAGGATTTACATCTCTGTTTCCTTATATTGGTTTTGTTGACTAGGGAAATGTTTCATAGTGTCTAGAAGTTTCAACTGTTCAAGGAAAACAGTTTAAAAGAGTTTTTATTATTGAGAAAAAGTAAGGGTACGGAATGACACACTGTGAGAAAACTGTTTCAGTCAGTGTTTGACAGTAGGAAAAGTACTCCCTTCTCAAGATTTTAAAGCTGCATTGTGACACAACTTTTACAACATCTACTGTAAATAAAAGTTATGTTAGAAAGAGCCAGTATGATTTATTCATCTGTATAGCCAAGATATTCTTTCCACCCCTGCCAATACTCTGTATATTCTATTTATTACGCTCCTATTACTGTATATTCTGTACAGATTCTAGTCTCAGATTATATTTTTGATCCTTCGCCCCACTGCATTTGCACAATACCTCATGACACTTAATAAATACTTAAGCTTGTTTAATATTTCAAAATGTCCATTTAAATGTATTATTTCTATATTTATTTTTATATAATTCAATAGTTTAGGTGTCAGAATCAGTATTTGCAGTCAAGAAGTAGCATCAGTGCATTGTGCATACCTACCTGATCTGTGAGTAAACTCCTCTGAGCTGCAGCTATTTGCTCCAGCAGAATCAAACAAAGTTGAGCAGACAACACAACTTTCCTTTACCCCAATTTTAGGCTCGATCTGGCTTCTGGAATGATTTTTAAAGATCCCCCCCAGCTGTATGTTAAAAAAGTTATATTTTGAATACCAAGTCGTATAAATATGTTTTTTTTCCCACAAAGTTGTTCAATAAACTACTGAAAATGGCAAATTGGCAAAAAGCACCCATTGATATTTACCAGGCAGCTTATATTTTTTCAAGACATGTCAATACCTACTCAGCTTTCTGTGTACGCTGAAGATAAAGGAGTCAAGTTAACACATATTGGACTATGATAGGTTTGACCAATTAGTGACATCACACATGTAACTCAGATTTCAAGGAAGTACAGAGAAGCTCTCCCTCTCCAGGGGAAGAATGTGAAAAAGGCTCTCTGGTGACAAGTTCCGCACAAATAACAATCTGTACAGTTAAAAGCATGCCTCCAAGAGGAGTTAACCATAAAAAAAATAAAAATAAAAACGTGTTTTTGAGCGGAGGGGATCTTTAACATCAGGCTGAGTAGTACATGCTGTCTCAGCAGATTTGGGGAGGACATGACATATGGTCGCCCTCGAGCAGACAACCTTCTAGTGTGACAGAGGTTAAAGACTCAATCTCTTGCTGAGACCGTCATGTCAACAGGTCTGAGACAATGGAGGACTTCACCGCAGGAAGACTCAATAAGCTAGGAATGTGACAGGCAGTGACTAATCTAGAGCCAACAGATTGGAATTTCAGGAAGGAATGCTGCAGGGTGGGTATGATACAGCTGATTCATTATAGAGATGATGATTATGATAATGATGATGATGAATGGAGGAGGCTTTCGTGTAATTATGTTGTTGCTGCAGTCCAGCTACAGGCTGTCATGAGTGTGATCATATACACAGAAATAGCTTGACCGGAGTGTAGCCTACTGTAAGATTGCTACAGGACAAGAGTTTCTTTAACGTGGGACCCAAGATGGGTAACAAACTTTTTTTTCTTTTGGTTCCCCACACAAGGTTAGAGCAAAGTCTCTCATTACACAGTGTGTCTCTGATAATAGCCTAGGGCTGGGCGATATGCCCAAAATATCATATCGTGATATTTTTCTGAGTTTAACTGTATTTGACAGTATAGGTTTCCAGTACAAATTACAATGTGATATGACATCGTTTTTATGTCTTTATCTTGTAATACTATTGTCATGGTGCTATTTCATTCAAAATGGTCCCTTTTATTTTACTTTTTAATACTGCTGCAAGGAATCTTTTCTTGGTTCACTTAAAAATATACAGTATATATACATACTGTATAAATACATATACATACTATACACATACATACATATATATATAGTTTTACAATATGTAGCCTATATCGTGGACGACTGTATAATATAAATCTATACCTTTGCATGGATCCATGACGGAATACCTTAATATTCGGTATACCTTCCAGCCCTAAGTCCTATATGTTTTCAAGAGTCTGTGTCCCAGGGTGAGACCAACTTTACACAATATGGGTCCAACATCGAAAGCCCCTGCAACAGAATAGACATTTAAAATGATTGACGTTTAAAATGTTGGTCTTTTAGTGGCTGGTGTGGTTATGTTGGGGCTATTGTAGGAAATGACACATCTAAATGTTCTCATTTGACCATAAGGTTCATCCTATCCCTCTCCTCCTCCTCAACCTCTTCATTCATAATAGTCTTACCCATGAGCTTCATCATCATCATCATCATCCATTAGTCTTACCCATATGGGCTCCATCATCATCATCATCATCAGCCATAATAGTCTTACCCTCATGAGCTAAGCTTCTCCATTCTGGACAGCAGGCTGAGCAGTGAGAGGAGGACGGGGCATGGCGGATCAGCTTCCTAATCACTGGAGGACAGAACACAGACCAAACATCCTTTTTACATCAACAAATGTCTGTTTTGTCCATTTGTTTTTTTTCGTCATCGGTCACCTTGTCTCTGTCCGGTCAACTAATGTTGATCTGTTCGTCTCGATCACAAAGTTGGTCTGTCAAACTTCCAGCCTTTCTGATGCTTCACGCATTAGATTAATAATAATTAACATTTCCTCAGTAATTTGTATCCTTGGTTACACGTTACAACAGTGACCTAGGGAGATGAATCTCTGTGGACCTTGTCAACAAAAAGCTACAATCAGAGTTGTCCCCGCGCATGGGAGCGGTGCTCTCCCACTTATTTTTTGTATTTTCAAATGATAAACCAAACCAAACGTTGGCACCGTCTACACTCTATAATCATATAGTCAAAATGTATGAGCGCTCACCCATTTCAAAAAATAGCACTACAACAATGGCTACAGTAGAAACAATGTAACGTTTGCACGTGGTGGAGACAAAAATGCGCTCTTTCCTTTGGTTTCAGTTTACCGCTGCTTTTTACCAAACGCAAGGTAGGTAGGCTACTCTGCCTAGTAACTAAACCTATTTGCAGCTCAATAAGATAAATTAAGCTAAACGACAAAATGTCCACCTTACATTTACCAACGAAGGAATCCTCTCATTGTTCACTGTGATCCAACTGGAGATGGCTCGTCTCCGTATATTCCCTTGACGCTGTTTCTGGTGATGACTTTGACAGTGGACTCGTTCACCTGTTGTCTCTCTCAGCATGTTGCCTTGCTTCTCCTTTTTTGATTCACGTGACGTCACATGTTTATTCCGCATATTTAATGCGTGGCATGGGTGGCATGTGCTGTAAAAATGTATATGGTAGGCTATAAAAATACAATAAAAAAACAAAGGTAGTCTATATCAAACTTCTATTTTAGACATTTTATTACAAGCAAATAATATACCCGGCGCGTTTGCTCAAATGTACCTCTATTCTATTATTTTCTACCACTCATTAAAAACAAGGCTATTAGTATACTAAGAATGCAAACACTATTATTCTACAATATTTGCTCAGTGAATTTGTAGGTTGCAGTAATGAGCACGTGTCCTTTGTCATCATTCCTGTCTGTGCTTCAGGGACATCTAGTGGCCATGGTTCTTTTCCTCCATGCAGTATGTATAGCAACTGAGGAACATTGAATCATTTCCAACAAAATCCGTTCGAAAATGACAGTAAAGTGCTTCTAAACACATAATCTAGATGCGTGACACTGAATAATCAAGTGCACTGAGGGACAAAGGAAGACTACAGAGAGAGAGAGAGAGAGAGAGAGATAATGGCTATAGTCTCCATTTCTAAAATGTCTGATATAGGACTCAAGTATAGTGATATAAGGAAGAGTGCAAAGGCAGCTAGATGCAGTGGGGATTTCCACATTTGCTTCCACTGCATGGCTTTGTAGGCTATACTCTAAATGGATGGATAGATAGATAGATAGATAGATAGATAGATAGATAGAGTACTAAGGCAGGGTAGATTCAGTGGGGACTTCTGAAATTGCCACCACTGCATGGCCCTGTATTTACAGTGTATATACATATATAAGTGGAACATGTGCTCACTCAAAGAACTTGCCTCGATAGCCGATGTATTCTCGGTGCAGGGTCCGAGGATCTCCAAAACTACAGTAGAAACATGGGCTGTGCCAGTGAAGAAGGCAGCAGAGCCGAAACATACAGCCGCTGTTGTTAATATTCATCATCATTATGTAGGATAAATATTGGAGGATTGAACTGAATTGTCCTGAGTGCAGTCCTGTGTTTATACATAGCCCTGGCCTGTACTGTATAGGCCTATACTATAAGTGGATAAAAACACAACATTGGTGGTTTGATATCCCTTAGTTGAAAGCAAAGCTTTATTTGGAATTCACTTATAACTGTCCCTTGACTTGCAAGGACATAATCCGAATGCCCGCATTTTGACGTGAGTTAAATCATACAAAAAACAAAAAAAAAAGTCATAAGAAGTCATTTACAGTAACTTCCTTTACAAAAATGCGACTTTGTGTCTCATTTGAACTCGTATCAGCCCCAGACTGCAAAGGCAGAGCTTTCGTCTGTGCGGAAAAGACATCAGTCATGTGGTCCAAAGACTTTTTTAGTGTGCAGTATGTAGTGGTATATTTCTACCCAGAAATTATGGAAATGTCCTGTTTATCGAACCATTCTGTTAAAAGTATACTGACATAAACTCTATTTCAAAACATAGAAATTAAAAATTTGAGTTGAGAAGACGCATCGGAAATGTCACGTCACATCGCAGCACGATGGAGAAGGAGACTGACCTCTGAACCTACAGAGGTTTCAGTGTCCCTTTTTGTCTGTTATGAGGTCAAGGAAGGAAGCTGTACAGTACATTTACATTTGCTGATGTCAGCAGGTATTAGAATGCTGAAGACAAAAAAGAAGTAAAAAATGATTCTATACACACTCACACACACAGATATAAAACATCAGATGCGACATGTCATAATGAATTGCCATTCTGGGATGGAACCATATGGCAGCCATCTTACCTGGGTACAGTTCTAAACCTGCATGAATGGAAGCCAATGAGAAAAGTAGCTTGAAGGATTAAAAGGATGGTGCTTTTACATAAACCTTTCATTAACTGTTATAATGCACTGCATTATATTTGTAACCACCTACGGTGTCTATAATAGTTATAAATATCTTACTGGAATACATTTTCTACAGATGAGCTAAAATCGAAGTACAACTTAAATGCATTTCTAGCTTTTTAGTGTAATGGTTTTATAGGTGGTCCATCTCTCACTTTCTTAGGTAAACATAATAGCAGACTATTTGGTTTGTCCCTAGTTATCGGATTTGCTAATAGTGCCCAAGATAATGATGACCTATGAATAGTTTTAAATATTAATTATTTTTGGAGCTGGAGATTAACTGGTTGAAGGGAAATATTTCCAATTGTATCTCCCAGCTGTATTTGTTTTATGGGTCAACTAGAAAGTGCAAAATAGCTCAAGAAAAGACTTTAAGGGATGAAATCAATAAAGGTCTACATCAAGCAGTGCATTTAGAATGTTTGGAATGTTTCTCTCACTGTTTTAGTTTAAATCAGGCATTCTACTGCTGATGAAACAATACTCTTATCCCATTCCATCAACAGCAATGTCTATAGTTTTATCTCTATGCTCACAAACAACAGTTAGTTCCAATACAAATAATATCATCTTTTGGGATGGTTCTTGGCCATTCAGATCACTTATCAGAACCAACTGTTGTATAAATAAACTATATCAGCATGGCTGAGAGCACATCACAGCCATGCTGATATACAGATATTATTATGTGATCCCTCTTGTGTGATAATAATGAAATCGTTTTTATCGCCGAAAGTATCCTGTTGTCAACCCTTGCAGTTTATATTCTGTCAGGAATGGTTTCTGTCTTGCTCAGAAGTTTCCCCATGTCAATATACTGTACCTTTAAAGATCATATCAGTAAGATATTTGACTGTTTGGAATGGGAACCATGTAGACTCTAACAAAGTTTAATTTTGTGGAATAAGCATTATTTTAATGGTTGAGTCTAAAGTTCACCCCAAAACAAAAACATATTTTCCCCCTTACCCGCAGTGCTATGACACGGCAAATCACCGTTTCAGAGTGATTTGCCTAGTTTTGGAGATATCTGCTGTAGAGATATCTGCTGTAGAGATGTCTGCCGTCACTCCAATACAATAGAGTTGAGTGGCACTAACACAAAAAAACTCAAAACCAATTACTCTTTCCAGAAATCATGACCTGGTTACTCAAGATAATCCACAGACCTTGTTGTGAGCAGTTTCATTAAGGAACTATTTTCGACCGAAATATTATGGGGGGTGTACCTCGGTAGAAAATAGTTCCTCAATTAAACTGTATTGTATTTTATTGGAGTGACGGCAGACATCTCCATGGCAGATATCTCCAAAACGAGGCAAATCACACTGAAACTATCTGGATGGATAGATAGCACTCTGGGTAAGAGGAAATGTTTGTTTTTTTGGTGAACCACCCCTTTAAATCCTTAGAAATGTTCTATATTAAATAGCAATTTACATAAATCTGATTTATCTGATTTATGAAGATTTATGAAATCTAATTGAATTCTTCAATTAACTACTGAAAATGGTTTAGCAGAATCTCTACACCTTTACCCTCATTGAAAATGCAAGGATCTATGAATATGCAACTTGGCAAAAAGCACACATTGATATTTACCAGGAATTCCAAGTCGGCATCTAATATTCTTTCAAGACATGTCGATACCTACTCAGCTTTGTGTGTATGCTGAAGCTAAAGGTGTCAAGTTACCATATATTGGACTATGATAGGTTCGACCTATTAGTGACATCACACATGCAACTCACATTTCAGGTAAGTACAGAGAAGCTCTCCCTCTCCAGGGGAAGAATGTGAAAAAGGTACTCTGATGACAAGTTCTGCACAATAACAATCTGTAGGTCAAGACTGTAGGTCGTGCCTCCAAGAGGAGTTAACCATCAAGAAAAACAAGTTTTTGAGTAGAAGGGATCTTTAAATCATGCGCTTATTCCAAAAATGTTTACTTCTACATGGTTCTCATTCCAACCAATCAAATGTCTTACTGGTATGTATTTTAACCTCTCACAGAACACTCCTCTCAATTATGCACTTACTCTCTGGAGCTTCCTCTTATTTTAATATGCTTGGTCCCTGGACCAGGTTTAATTCCCTTTTCAACCAATCCAGGAAGAGGATTGTCTTCAAAACGCTTAAAAACATATGGCATTATATGCTTATATCCACCCTATTTAGAAATATTTGAGAATGATGCTCTATCATCAGCATATCAACAGCAGTTTCTATTTTCATGTTTAAGTTGGTGAACTGAGAGTGAATTGACCCTTGCTCTGGTTAACAGGTTGTGTTGGTTGTGGGTTGGGATAAAAGGATGCTCACAGTGCCATGCTACACTGTAAATCTCCTCGCTAGATCCTGTGTTTCAGAAAGTACTTTTACACTTGAATTCACTGAATTGAAATGTAACTGACATCAGCCCTACAATCGGTCCAATCTGCGTTATCACTCAGAATGCACCATCATCACTTCTTCACTGCCATTGCTGATCCCTGGTACTAAACTTTAAGAAGCCTAGTGAATGGGCGATGCTCTGAGGAAGGCTGAAACGCATCAGCCTGATGTGGTCGTAAAATAAAAATAGTAAAACTGAGGTGAAGCATTGTTTTTCGAAGAAAAGTGTCTTTTTTTTTTGGAGTGCCATCATTCCCATGTTTGTCATGGATTCTTTGTGACTCTTACTAAACTTGAAATATCAGCCAATACCAAGTACCACATTTGAGTCTGGTATAGGCCTGATATCCAGCACCCGTATCAGTATTGGTGCACTCCTAATTACTACCACTGTCCTCTTCATCATGTCCTTCTTGCCCTCCTTGCGGCTGCTGCGCGTCTCTGGTTGATGGCTTTGGTGCTGGCTCGCAGCTTGCGCAGACGTAGCTGGCGCAGCCTGAGCTGCAGGTCCTTGGGGATCTTGCCTCCCTTGGCCAGGATGTCCCTCAGCCTCTGCTTGGGCGTCTTGGTGAGGCGGAAGTCGCAGATGGTCGGGTAGTGGTCGTACATGACGCGGCAGGTACGGGTGGAGGGGTAGTAGCCTTCCGCGCTGGCCGTTACCTGGTACTCACCGGGGTTCAGCAGGCGCCAGTAGTCACCGTCAGTAACTATGAAAAGAGAGGGGCACATACAAGATGGCTGTTAAGGGACTGAAGGGGAATGACACTGAATTTCAGCTTTGAAGTATGTTATTCCTGCAACCCAAAGAGTGTTCTGGATGGGTGAGTATTCCAAAAGCAGGCACCTAGTCGCTGTCTGCCATTATAACAAAAAAAAGAAGGACTTGGCTGCCAATTCGACATGCCACTTTGGCAGGTACTGTAGCCATCCAGCTTTGAATCAGTCTTTCCACTTCTAAAAATGACTTTCGATGGTGAAAGCCTTAATCCACTTGCCACTGTTGGTGGTTGATGAAACCCCCCTGATATTGTGCAAGTTAAATTTGACCATCTAGTGAGATTCTTGAGTTATTTATGTCAGGATGGGGCTTGGGAAGCCAATCAAAGTCGTTGTCCCATTTTGTAAATGTAACAAATTCAGTGTATCCATTTGCAGGACTAGATGCTGATCAAATTCAAATTGATTTTTTCCCTCTAGAGTGTAATAATGAAGCTAAAGACTGAACAAAGAAGACAACAAGCTGAAGAAGAAACAAAAGTTTGTGGACTATAATTCTTAAAGGTGCTATGTGAAGCAATTTACATGTATTAATCACTTTCTATTGCCAATGTGTGAACGGATTGTAATGTAACTTAAAAAATTAGACCTTCCCTGACTTTCTCAGTTGCCTATAACAGCCTGTGGACTGATTTCTGTGTAAAGGGCTCAGGACCATTTTGCCGGGAAAATCCGAAGGATGTGGCATTTTCTCTAGACGCACACCTCTCCAAAAATGATTACAAATATTTAAGGGGCCCCAAATGGGAAAACACAGCTTCCATGTAGGTAACTTTCGACAGCAGACATGATGGCGGTGTTGTAATCAAAATGGCACAACGGGAAAAGCCTTTTTTCGGTGCCTAAAGGTAAACAAAAAAAAGCATGTTTTTTGGTCGCCACACATCCATCCGTGAACCTTTAATGAAAAAACAGGCCACCATCTACAAGCCGGCCTGCGTATCCCAGCGTTGTCCGATTGTGAATCGGACATTTCTCGCCTGAGATTCGAGAACACAAAGATCCTGGAGGAGCAACAGGATGCTGACTGCAGTTCACTGAATGGCCACCGGTGTCATTAATGAGAAGGAACTTCTGATCATTCTGATCACATAGCACCTTTAACTCAAATAATGGACAGTATACAGTAGACTGGGAGCCTAAAATTATAGGATTCTGTCTGTCTAAGGTCAGAGTAGTATTGAGATATTGAGCTTTAAAGTTTTCATATGCCATAGAGCAATCTAAACATTGTAATTCACATTTCTACAGACTTAAATAAACATTTGCCACAATCTAACTTTATCCACACGAAAATGTACCTGTTTGCAGAGCTACATTATATGAATAACACATTTTGGACCAAAATGTCAGATTGAACATTACATTACATTGAACAAGGCCAGGTTTGTTTCGTGTTTATAAATGAAACAAAGTATAAAAGAATAGGATCTAAACATACCTGATCTGATATGATGATCAATGTCATCCACCTGTATGATCGCATCTGGTATTCCAGCTTCTGTGTCTTTGTCACGAACCACACCCTTTATTCCTCTGTGGACCTAAAAACAAAAACAAATCATCAATCGCATGTATGCTATTAAGCATGTTGAGTGTAGGCTACACGGTAAGCCCCCCGGCCTGCAGACTTAATTTGTTTATGAATTAACTTAAGCCCGCTGCATCTCCTCATGCTGCAACTTAACTGGCCCGCAATACAAATCAAACACACCTCCTGTCTGGACCTTTCAATCACAGTGTTCTCTGCACCTGCATCACGTTTTTATTGAATGTATCGTCAGAGACATGTGGTAGTCTACACCCTCGAAAAACTCTCACTATCGCTTGTAAGAGTGACGGTTTTTGACGATTTCTCTCATGCACTCGGTTGCATCCTGATCCTACAGTATGAAGTGAATTATTGCAAATTCATAATTATTTTCTAACAATGTCACATACCTACTCGGAAATCGCATGCAGTGTGTGGGCAAAGTGGCCTGGCTTGGGTGGGGTATAATTCCCGGCCTGAATTATTGTCCCAGTCTGGCCATGGGTTAGGTGCAGGGGACTGCGTAGGATTTTTGGGGAACAGTATGGGACTGTAAAGGCTATTTTTACATTGCTAATCAAGTTAACTGAACCAAACTGTGCACTCTCTCCTAAAGTTAGAACCTGTTCAGTGTGAACTAGGCCTGGATAAGTCAATATAGACCCATTAACATTAATTATGGAGGTCCCGTTCCATTTTGGTGTGCCAGGTGCCAGCGCCCTGGTATTATGCATGCTGTCTCACTGGAATGGCTGTGATACACCTAAATGGAACAGAACCATAATTCATATAATTAATTACACCTGTGTTTACCCTGCGATGACATGTCAAAATGGCCGCTGTGAGAAGAGCCTATTGACATCCATAGTCTTTCAGTGGTTTAATTGGATTATTGAACATGTGATTATACATACAAAAGCAGATACAGTGATCTAACCATATCGAAAATAATGTCTTGCCTAAGTGTCATGCCTGTGAGCCAACATTAGGGGCAGAGTGGCTAACAGTGAGTGAGTTACTGAGTGAATAAATGTCTGACCGATTGACTGACTGAATGAGTGAGTCAGTGACATTGCCAGTCTGTAAGGTGCTTTGCAAGGAAACGGACCTGCTCCATGTAGACCAGCAGAGATTCTCTGTTGTTCTCCCATTCAGCAGGCAGCTCGCTGGCGTGAGGGAACTTATCACACGACAGCTCCACCGTTACCTCAAAGCAGTTGGTGTGCAGGTAGCTGAAATCATTCATACCTGGAGAGACAGAATGACCCATATTCATCTGAGGGCAGGATAGCGCTCTTTATTCAGTGCTTCCTCTTAACTAGTTTGAGAAAATGGCCCATTGTGTCTGATATTGCCTTTGTGGTCATAATTAATTAGAAGATAGTGGGGACCTGTAGAGTGATCACAGATAGATGTTTTCTATGCCAATATGCAGTTATTCGGTTTAAAATCAAACCCCAGGTTGTGCTTATTGTTGTAGGCCTACAGAATGAACTGAGGTCCAAGGTCACCCAGCTTCTCGGATACAGAATAACACTGTAAAGCGACGTTAATTCATTTTATACAGCAGTTTTGTTCGTACTTCCTGGTACGTTGTGCCAGTCAGCTCCGTTGATGATGTTATTGTATCTCAGGAAGTCTTTGTTGTGACAGGGCCGCCGGTCAGGGTTAGACATCACCTGTCGGAATTATACATTAAATACATGAGTTAGAGAAGAAGACTGTGGTGAAATCTGGATGGGAAAGAATCAAATGACATTGTTCATCCGAGAGGTGGTGACACCAACAGTCAGTCTTGTTTTTATTTGCTTATGGTGCACAGTAATAAAATAATTGACCAAACACAGGATCAATTAGGGCTTGGAGGTATACTGAACATGAATACCATCATGGATTCTTGCAAAGGTAAGGATTTTTACCATAGCATCGTCCACGATATATAAATATACATAATTTATCATCTTAAATTAATTAAAGAATTGTTCCTTGCAGCAGTATTAAAAAAGTGAAAGAAAAAAAGACCATTTTGAATGAAATAGCACCATGACAATTATATTACAAGATAAAGACATGCAAAAAATATGTCATATCACATTATAATTTGCACTGGAAAATGAAATACCATCAAATACAGTTATACCGTTAAAACTAAAAAAAATATTGTGATATGATATTTTGGCCATATCGCCCTGCCCTAGGAATCAAGTACTGAAGTTGCAACTATTATTGTAGCTAAAAAAAAAGAGACAAGAGAGCACACTTGCTTAAAAAAATATATATATATAATATATATATATATTAATGCAGTTAAACACAAGTATACTCTGCTTTTCCCCTTTTACCACTTTTAGCCTCTCATTAGGAATACCTTATATTAATTTGATCAAATACCAATTTTAGTATCATTAAAACCTTCTTATATTCACTTTACAGATTTTTGTATCTCATTAGAACGTCCTTAAATTCCTTTTACCAATTTTAGTATCTCATTAGAACATCCCTATATTCACTTAATCAATTTTAGTATCTCATTAGAACGTCCCTATATTCACTTAATACATTTTAGTATCTCATTACGACGTCCATATATTCACTCCTCTGGAGGGAGGTTTTCGTATATAATAAAACACCTAACCTGGTTGGTGCTGGCGTACGCCGTGGCCAGCCAGCGGAAGAAGCTCTCGTCAGCGGTGGGCGTGTGCTCTTGGGGTGCCCAGTCGCGGGTCATGTCGAAGGGGTAGGTGACCACCAGTTCCCCCCCGTGCAGATTGGCACTCAGTACGAACGGGATGTTCTGCATCCAGTTGATGACTGCTCGTGTCTCCGACGCCACCTGCCACGAGGGAGGTATATAAGATCTTCAGTAAGTCATAGATTATAACCGATACAATACAATGATAACGATGACTAATGTCCGCAGACTACGCACTCAAATAATATTATAATTGTAATGTCTTTATATTTTAGACATTCAGGGAAAATGACAAATGTTTCAGCCCTAGGCCATCATCAGTGGTCAAACTACATACTACAGATATAATATGAAGCCGGCTATTTCAAGTCATTAAGGTGTAAAATTAAGGGATTCTGTTCCCTAGTGATTCGAGCCTTGATTTTGAAGAGGAGGAACATATTGTTTTCCACCAGCCTTTTTTGATAGAAATGAAGTGCAAACTTTTATTGAGTTTGAAATGTTTGAAATAATCTGCTCTAGAAATGTATGATAGAACATACTGGGATTTTTAGGCCCTTTTTATTTATTGTGCCAATTTCAAAGCAAAATGACTGATGCCATGGTTTACAGTGCTCCCTGCTAAGATGCCCTGTGTGCTTTCAGTTACCCTGCCGTGATCGTATAGTGGTTAGTACTCTGCGTTGTGGCCGCAGCAACCCCGGTTCGAATCCGGGTCACGGCATTGGTTAGCCAGACATTCAACAGCCTTTCTGCAAAGCCCAATCTTTAGAGGCAGCAAAGTCTGAACAAACTAATTTATCAACTCCAAATGTCGAGTCAGCCTTTTCATGCATGGAAATGATAGAAATTGTATAAAACATGATACAGAATCAATGATATGGTTGTGTGGAAGTTCCATTTGCAGGTGGGCTAGTGGCGCAATGGATAACGCGTCTGACTACGGATCAGAAGATTCTAGGTTCGACTCCTGGCTAGCTCGACATAGGCTTTAGTTGTCCACACACACATTTGTTTTCACAAGTGGTTATAGTAGTGGAGTAGGTTGAAGCAAACATAAGAGGGCAAACACACTAGCGCCACAATAATAGGGCAGGCGCTGGTCCACATGAAAATCATGATTCATATAGCCTAAACAAGGGGACATTTTCAGCTCCACTGTATTGCACCAACATGACGTGTCAAAAGCATTCAATTGGTCAATTCACCTGTATTGGCTATGACATATTGCGTCCATAGACAGACCTGCACAGCTGCAGCCGTTAAGTTGGGATATCAAGGGATGGGGCAAATATGTGCCAATGTCCTGAATCCCAAAGAATCGAGGAGAAGTCAGCCATCCAATGGAAGATGGGGGTATGGTGCATGCTCAGTGTTTGGGGACCAAACTGATGGAAATGCGGCCAAATTGTAACTGCACATATGTTATAATCCAATGTTTGACGCGACATGATGGGTGAAATCTTTGGTGACTTCATCCTCAATTCTACCTTCCTCAAGACACAGCAGGTATACATCAGCCACATGTCTTTAGCCTTCTTTAAACAACATTTTCAGATCTACTATGGGTGAAAAAAGCAAGTCCATCAAGTTCCCATATGGTCTAGCGGTTAGGATTCCTGGTTTTCACCCAGGCGGCCCGGGTTCAACTCCCGGTATGGGAAAGTTCCATTACTCTTGTCGTAGCAGAGATCTATTAGAACCCAAAGTAAGACAGGTGCTAAATTACAATTTTGACAATCTCTATGTTGTCACTCAATTTGCCATTACTAAGGGATGTTTTTTCTTTGCTATTCACTAGGGAACAACCGTCCTTTAAAAAGGACGTAAAAATGATTAAAAATGCCTTCACCCCTTCATACAAATCAAGAGGTACTTGAAACATTGCAGACACCTTAAACATGCCTTCATTTCAGTCAGGGGTTAAACACCATAATCAGTAATGTCAGGGTAAATTAAAGGTATAATCTGTAATTCAAAGTCAAACAGCGACCTCTAGGCAAAAGAGCCCCGCTTGGTATTGCACTTTGTTTACTTTTTTGTTTTGGTCTGACGTGTGGGTTGGAGTTTAGAATCTTATCATACTGTGAATTTCTCCAGTCCTCTCTTGGTAGAGCCTGAGGTGTGGCAGTAGCAACCCCTCCCCTATACCCACTGAAATCCAACCCAAATGTCAGACAAAAACTAAAACTGTAAGCAGAGTGTAGTACCATGTTGTCATCTTTTGCCTAGAGGTCGCTGCTTGACGACATTACAGATTCTACCTTTAATGATGAACAGCAGATGACAATTATACGACTGAAATGTACTTAATTTCTTATCTGGGTCCTTGTTAGTAGATTATACCTCATGAAAATGAGGGCTTGTGAATTAGTATTTAAACGTACAAAGGCGTCCACTGAGGTGTAATACTCCGGGATGGGGAAATAGTGGTTGATGAGTTTAGACTTGTCCATCTCCAGCTCAATGGCCTTCCACATGACTGAGTTGAGGTCAGCAAAGTTGTGGTTCATGTCGATGCCCTCGTAGCTGTAGCGTCCCATAGCCCACCCTGCCAACTCTGACCCCTAGGGGTTAAAAGATGAAGAAGAAGAAGAAGAAGAAGAAGAAGAAAAAGAAGAAGAAGAAGAAGAAGAAGAAGAAGAAGAAATATGAACAGAGAGGAAATACATTATTGATCACACATGGGGGTAGGGGAATACATTTATAGATTCAATCCATCATCATCATCATCATCATCATCATCATCATCGACCTGAAGAGAAATGAGATATAACTGATCCCATACAGGTCCAAGTGGATAAAATCTTAAAAATATTAATTTTCAATGTTATCATCAGGTATAATCTTATTGCATATTTTGATGGTTGAAGAAAAAAAAACGTGCA
>OMKL01153326.1:22295-34888 GCA_900302295.1 Parasudis fraserbrunneri | reverse complement strand
CTATGACGATGATTTGGCAGATTATTATCTGAACTAATAGGACAAATTGTATCCACCCACTTTGTTTTGGTTGAGTGTAGTAACTTATTATACTGTGAATTTCTCCAGACCTCTCTTGGTAGAGCCTGAGGTGTGGGCAGCAATAGCAACCCCTCCCCTATCCCCACTAAACTCCAACCCACACATCAGACAAAAACAAAAGATGTAAACAAAGTGCAATACCAAGCGGGGCTCTTTTGCCTAGAGGTCGCCGTTTGACAGCATTACAGATTCTACCTTTAAAGATGCACTATGTAGTTTGGGGGGGAAATTTTCAGAAATTTGAAATTTGAAACTAGAAAGAAGTAAAACTATTTTTCGTAAGTGGATAAACAAACTGTCCTCAGAAAAGTTACTGTTTTATTGTCGTTTATAAATGTTTGCAATTTTGTCAACATATTTGCTATTCCAGTAGTAGCTTCTGCGCTTATGTGGCTCACAGTGCCTCAAAATTACTTACTTTTCATTTATGATTAAATAAGATAGTAAAGATGTATAGTAAATCTGTTTTGTAAACAAAATGCAGGCTCTGCAAAAGCAAATAAAACCCCCTCACCCTATATTGCACAGTGCACATTTAAAGGAATACTTTGATATTTAGAATTGTTGCTGGGGTTTTTTCTCTACACCAAAGAAAGAAAGAAAATTGTTGTTCTTTAGTTTCCCTAAAATACCATGTTTGTCACGTTTGAATTCCTTATTTAAACTGTGGGACACAGCTAGCAACAAGCTTACCGCTAGTAGTGCCCCTTGGTTTCAATGAGGAATGCTAACATGCCATTTTAGGCCAACTGAAAGACAAATGCATTAACCTTTTTCCTCTAATGTGACAAGTGTCTGGTGAAGAAACATAACAACACATTTCAAAATATCATTGTATTGAACCATAAACTCTGAATGATTCTACGTTGTCAGCCACCATCAGGCAGTGGTATAACAACACAAGATCAGTAAGGTTATTCAGGAGAATTAAAGTGATAGTTCTGATTTTTGGAACCCTAGCCCTATTTGCTACTTACCAATGATGTTGTTGTTTGGTCGAATCTTTTCTCAGCACCATCCATGCTGTTCCTCACACTAGCTCCGGCTAGTTAGCCGCAAACCGATGCAAAGTCAATGGGGTCAAGCTCCTGTCTGTCCAAGCTGACTGAGGGGCAACTGATATCTCTTTTGTGTGCTCTGTGGAGTATATTTCGGTTGTCCTCCGTCAGCTTGTACAGACAGGAGCTTGACCCCATTGACTTTGCATTGATGTGTGACTAACAATCCGGACCTAGTGTGAGGAACAGCATGGACTGTGCTGAGAAAGGACTCTACCGATCAACAACATCATGTCCTGCTCTGGCCGTCTCTCTGCAGTGTGTGCCTGGCCGTCGATGTTGCTGTCTCTATGGACAGGGACAGTGTCTATGCCGTGTCCATGCCCGTTCGGTGCCGTCTCACGGGGATTTGTGGTTGTCGTGATGCACTGTTATCACCCTGGGTGGCAACCCATCGGAAATCAGCGACACCATCTTTATGAACGTTGTTTATGCCCTGTTGTCTCCGCTTCCCCTGTTACGCCTATCTATGATTTTCCTTGTATTGATTATTGATTATCATTATTATCATTATTATTATTATTATTATTATTCCCTCACTGTATTTCTTTACCAAACTGTTGCCCACTTCAACACCTATTGCACATCTTGCCATCCTTGTTGGCTGAGATTTCGTTTTTTTTTTTTTCTTCCTGTGGGAGTTTTTCCTCATCTTCATTGGGGGTTAAGCCAGGGGGGGGTTGGTCCTTTGTGGGCCTGTGAAGCCCATTGAGACATGTAATGTGATTTTGGGCTATACAAATAAATCTCACTTGACTTTGACTCGGTAAGTGGCAAATAGGGGTTCCAAAGATCAGAACTATCCCTTTAAATCAATTTGAAATGCCTTGAGGAGTTCCTGCGAAACTTGAATAAGACAAATAAGATGTGCTGAGCAGCATGTCAGTCAACTCTACCTTTCTCTTTAGGAAAAATGCGCTTCTGTCTCTGCAGTTTGGGGTGCCGTTCGATGACAGGGTTGATGAAGGTAACCTGGAAGTCAAGGAGGGGACTGTTATAGTCAGGGTGTAGAACAGCAGAAAACAATGAATATTCTAATATTCAGAGGGACGTTTTTTTATGTTTATATAAGCATACCCTGGTATCTGCTTACGTATGGAACTGATATAAGCCAACTGACGTTTCATCATATTGGATTGCATGATAGGGGGAAGTGTATCACAATATCAAACTGAAACTGTGATTTTCAACTGACATTCTCAAACATTACACACTATCTTGTGAGAAATCTGACGTAATATTAGCTTTTTCCCCCACAGAGCAGCCTCTTCACTCAGTCATCAAGGCTTCATGAGATGGCCTCTAGAGGGCATATTTGACTGCGAGATGGCTTCTCGCCTAACAGGCTAAGGGCACGATTCAGAGTTCAGGACATAAGCATTGTGCTTAAGTTCTCAGACTTAATACAAAATATAATGCAGGAGAAGATGTTCGAATTCAGACCTTCGCTACACAGGTGCTTATCTCTGAAGTTGGGCGGCGCGACAAAAAATAGTTAATAGCTTCTAGCACACGCCCACTGGTTGCTAGGTTTGTTTCTTGGGCAAGTTTTGGGCTACCTCATCCCCTTTAAAAACACACTTGCCTTTACCTGCTCCATTTAGCATGTAGCTAAAGCTAGCATAACGTTAGCTCGTGTTAACTGGCCAAAATACTGATGGTAACTTCAATATATATAACAAAACAACGTAATTATTTTTACATTACCACTGAAGTTTCCATTCTCTTAGCTAGCTATCTGGATTTAACTGGGGACGGCTATGTCACGCTCGCTGAGCATTTAATTTGTCAGATGAAAAAAGTAAAGACGATACAGCATTTAAATCAATGGAATTGAACACAGGCACAATGGGCCTGTGCGGGATCTGAGCTTGTAATAATATAGACAACAAAAACTGTGTTTTACAATTCACAATATCAACAAGCACGTTATTCATGATAAGCTGCCAATTTGGCTACAAGAACCTGTGGTTTTAAAATGACCTACAGTAATACCTATATTATTCCTGTGTTTTTTCATACGCACTATAGGGATTGACCACAGAAATACTGTAGTGATTCATAATATTCCTGTGTTTGTTTTTTCATTTACCACAGAAATACCTTTTTGATTCACCATAGTATTTCTCAAGTGAAAATGTATAGAATCACTTTCGTATCCCTGTGGTTTTACCATAGAAATATGGCAGTATTACGGTAGATCATTTTGGTATGGGATGGTATGGTATGGGAAAAGTAGATGAAAAGAGAGAGGACCTCGGTGAAGAGCGTGCCCTGAGGCTCCAGGTAGAGACACATGCCGTGGCGCTGGTTGTCCAGGAAGTCCTCCAGCCGGAGGAACTTGACCCCGCACAGAGCCCGCCAGTCCCTCCAGTACACAGCGATCTCCAGTTCCCTGGACTGGAACCACACACACACACACACACACAGACATGTTTTCATTCTTTGTGGAGACTGTCGATCTACATTCATTCCCTGACCCCTTATCTTAAAGATCCCCTCCACTCAAAAACTTTTTTCATGGTCATCTCCTCTTGGAGGTATGACTGAGTAGGTATTGACATGTCTTGAAGGAATATAAGCTGCCGACTTGGAATTCCTGGTAAATATCAATGGGTGCTTGTTGCCAATTTGCATATTCATAGATCTTTGCATTGTCAATGAGGGTAAAGGTGTAGAGATGCTGCTAGGCCATTTTCAGTAGTTTATTGAACAATTTGGTAGAAACAACTTGTTATTCAATACAGACCCTGTTTAAGGGTTTAAAATACATGTGGAGGGGATCTTCAACCATACCCACTAGATACCCAACCCTAAAATTAGCCCATGTCCTCGTGGGGTCCAACCAATGTCCCCACAGGGGGACATTGTTTTCATTCCAAGTAGGGACAATTGGTCCCCACATGTATAGGTACTAAACAAGGACACACACACACACATTCAAAATGCAGCCTTTATTGTTGGTCACATAATTAAGTTGGCTTGACAAAGCCAACTTACTGATATTGTAATTGCCTTTTTTGTCATCGCTACTCCTCCTACAGCTTTGAAGCTACCAGCTTCAAAATTGCTGGGCATCTTCAGGGTATGCCCATGGGGTGTTGCTTGTGCTTTGTGTATGGATAGCTCACTTCTATCCTTTCTTTCACTTGTTTTTTCCTCCCTTTTTTCTCAGACTTATAAATGGGTGTGGCTATTATCACCTTTTAAGCTAGAGCCTTCCAACTTGCTATACAACTTAGGACATGCCCAACTAATGAATGTTGATGCCACCCCCAGTTCAAACAGTCATATCCTACTTGTGAACGCGATAACTCCCGATAGCTTTCATTCAGATCTTTTCAAATTTGCGGTGCAGATTCGTGACTGCTATAGGATGAACTCTATTGATTTTGGTGACCCCATGACCTTTCCTCTAGCGCCACCATCAGGCCACATTTTCAATACTCAAATTAGTGCATCTCCTGAGCCGATTGCCACCAAACTTGACAAATATGTTTGCCTTACCATGGCAAGGAGGCCTGTGAAGTTCTGAGTCATCTGGCCCCATGGTGGCACTATTCTCATAAAACGTAAAAATGAACTACTCCTCAACGGCTTGAATTAGGGGCATGGTCACAAAAGATGGATTGAGAATTCAGGCAGTTTGGGGATATACCCGCTGTCGGCCACTGTGGGGAATCTCACAGTAAATCAATTGGAAAGCTTAGGAATTCAGTGTCTTCAAATCAGCAGTTAGGGACCAAAGGACACATACAAAAGGTAATGCTACTGTGTTGAAGACATTACATTCCCAAGCTCTCCAAGTGATTTACTGGGCGATGCCCCAGGTCTGTGTTTGCTGTTGTTAGCAAAGCGTGACATGTCATCTTTGGTATGTCAGAAGAGATGAAGGTGCCCTGAAGCCAGGCGTTGGGATTTCAACTTTATTGCAAGAGTTCATGACAACTTCAAATGACAGTTTCTTTGGCTTTTGTCTGCTATGACAGGAAAAGCCGGTTTCTCCTGGTCTGTGTAACAGTCTGATGATGGCTGGAAGCTTGCTGGCAACACCTCTCCCTCAGCAAGGACTTCTGGAGAAATTCATGTTGTAAAATTCCCCTGAAGTAATAATCTCGAACATTTTCACATAAATAAATGTCTATTTTGCCACCCTCTATCTCCAATTTATATATAACAAAAAAGTGAGACCTATACCCAGTTCATGAATGCTTTTACATTTTGCCGTTCTTGGCTGTTCTAAACAGTTGTGTCTGGTAGGACATTCCCAGGAAAATCATCGAGCACACTGGAAGTGATGTGTTTTTACGTCACCAGTAGCAACAGCACTTTGTTTGGAATGAGTAGCAGACTAACTCAGTAGTGAACATGAATTGTCAAGATGTAAAGCAAGTCAATTTGCCTAATTCACTTTGCCACCATCTTTGTTTTCGTAGATCGCTATGAACACATTTCAATGAGCCGATTTTTGAAATGGATTTACCCCAACCGCTGCCACTGCCGTAGATCCATCTTTCCATCACACATTTTCCCCTCTAGGGCATTTCTGCTTTATTATACAGCACAGAGAAGAATAACAGGAGGTGTGGGAGGAGAGATGATTACATGGTATATGCCTTAACTTGGTGAGCCGCCGGGACCCTCTCTATCCCACTTTTTGACAAGAATTTCGACAGATCTCTTGGCAGAGCCAGAGGTATGTGGCCAGCTAGCTAGTTTGATACAGTCGCTCCAACCACCTGGACACATGAGGAGTCGCTGTACTGTAGAATAGTGGAGTCAAGCGGAGTGGACTCAAGACTACTACCACTGGAGTCAAGCAGAGTCGACTCAGACTCCTACCACTGGAGTCAAGCGGAGTCGACTCAGACTCCTACCACTGGAGTCAAGCGGAGTCGACTCAGACTCCTACCACTGGAGTCAAGCGGAGTCGACTCAGACTCCTACCACTGGAGTCAAGCGGAGTCGACTCAGACTCCTACCACTGGAGTCAAGCGGAGTCGACTCAGACTCCTACCACTGGAGTCAAGCGGAGTCGACTCTTGGCCTCCAGTGTTTGAAATAGGTGCATAATGGGCATTTTGTTAACAGAGCTGCTCCTGACTTCATCATTGATGAGTTAGCAAAGCGCCTCCACTTGTCACAAGCCATGTCACTGGGATATCTAGCGTCTGGAAACAGTTATTTTCACCAGGTTAGCCATGGATTGGTGTTAAATTTGAAAAGATCTGCAGGGTCAAACGGTCTATTCTACTGCACTTCCGACTCTCAGAGTCACTAACCCGGAGTTGACACCAACTCTTAAGTAAAAGGTTCATACTAGTCTTTTTGACATGTGGGCTCCAAGTCATTCTTGCCTTGATACAAAAATCAAGGTGCCCTTCTTTCAAAATCATTTACCGTTATGAAATTATTATTTTATTTTCTTCTGCTGATTCACCACTGCCTTAGGCTTCCATTGTGTCTGAAAATGTGTTTTTAAACCCATGAAAGTCACCACATCTGACAAAAATGCCATGCTAACATCTGAGGTGCATTTATTTTTATGCCTTAACACAGTGTCTAAAAAGGAAGAAGAGGAATTCTTCCTCAGATACAATATTATATCACTCTCTTCATTCATAATCATTCTCTTAAATGTGTCTGTTATATATATATATATTAATATCTCTTGAGAAAAGTGCATACGAGAAATCCACATCAGATTCATGAAGCGTTCTTAACACCCCCAAATTGTTCTTAGGCGTGCACGAACGCCAGCGGTTCTTAAATTGAATTGGCCGTGCATTTCCCTATTAGCATAATTAACGCCCCAAAATACGCAATAATATACCATATAAGGCCAGTTGTCGTGTTGTGTGCAGAACACACCGAAGAGGAATTTCACTTGATAGCCCACATTATTCCATCCCCGAACATGCCGCCAACGAACAAATCCAAAATAAGTGAAAATCGGTGCGCCTCTTTGCATGAGGCCCGTTGTCGATGCAGCAGCCCCAGATTTTACAGCCCAGTTACATCACCGATCGGAGGGTTCTCTCTCTCCGATCTCTGGCTTTAGGAGAGAGTGGTGCGGGTTCACAAACACCGAGAACTGTCCTGGAGCACAGGACGAACATAATGTGAATTCTTAAAACTGGGTGGTATTCCCCTTTAAGACAGTTGGAGTCTAGGAATTGACTTCTTTTGTGGTTCGACTCTCCATCACTGCTGTCGAACCAGAAGGCTTGACGGCCTGGGAGAGCTGAATGCAGTGGTGGCTGAAGCCGACTTGTAAAGCGCCAATGTTGAGCTTTTATGGGCAAGGCTTTCAGATTAGTGCGAACGTTGGAGGGATTAGCGGTGGGATTACACAGACAGTAAGTAGGGAGCTGGCCAGAGTGCTCTCTGGATATCTAAACCACTCAGCTCTTTTTCCCGATATTCAAACGGCCCAACTTACGGCAATACTGATCTCCTGCACTACCGGATAATCACTTCACTTCACAGCCACAACCATACTGTCTGCCACACTGCTAACACTGATTACTATATGAACGGAGAGTGATATGTATAGTCTACTGTCTACTGTTTGATGTACATAGTGTTAAATGTATGGAGAGCGATACATATAGTCTACAGTTTGATGTACTTAGTACACCTCTTGAAAATCTCAGCTGCGCATCTTGCAAACAATGCAAGGACATGATAGCACATATTAGCACTCAACATTTAAGTTATACTGTGCTGGCAAGCTAACATTAGTTGGACATTTTCACAAGCTGGTTTCCGGCAGAAAGGAGGCAACCTGATCACTCAGTTATACAGTCAGTCATCAAGTGAGAAAGTTCAACAGCGCTAACAAAGTGGATTGTGCAAAGGGATAAACAAAGCTTAATGCGTACAGTTAACTGTCTATTATTTGTGGTGCTGCTGTCTCTGTGCACTGTATGTGAGGTCCTGTTGTCACGATGTTGCGAGTTTGTTGCACTGGGGGACCTTTTGTCGTCGATACATCTTTGCAACATCATCATCAAGACAAATATTCATTTGGTGAATCAAGAGTTCCTGATTCCCGAGAGAGGGAGAGATGACTGTCCTCGACCCGTTAATAGTTTTCCTTTATAACTTCGGCGCATTTCTCCGAACTTTCTTACCGTCAAAATTCGGTAGAACACAGGCTTACCTTGCCTGTGCGCCTCTGTGTGAATGATCACACCCCCAAGGGGCTTTCAAAGCAGACGTGCAAGCTGCCACAAGCGCTCCGTGCGCTGAGCTAGATCATCGCTTTCGACGGAGGACGCGACGCGGTGGGCACTGTGGCGCAGAACTCAACGCTTCTGCTTTGAAAGCCCCATTAACTAAAAACCAGCTTTTTTTCCTGCAGCATTAGAAGTTTGGTAACAAAGGCTACTGCAGGCTTGATCAAAAGCACATCAGGCTTAAACTGACGAAGGACAATCTTTTTAAACAACTCGTCGTTGTGCTGTTGTAGGATAGCAGGCGTTTCGAGAGATTTGAGGTCGTATTTTTCGAACCAGAAAGTAGGAGAAGTCGGGGCTCCTCTCGCACTCCAAAACTATGTAACAGCGCTGATGATTTACTCTGAAACTTTAATTCTACCCAGTTGGGTTGAGAATTCTACCTGCCTCCATGAAATACATACGGTAGCCTAAGTGAAGAAGATGTATCAGCCGCGTTTCATCCTTTTTAGAGGCGAGAGTCCCGACTTTTGACATTGGATTTCCTTACAATGCGCACCTAAGCCTTGCGCACAATTTAGATAGTTTAGACAGATCGCCAGTAATTTAGACAGATCGCCAGTGATTTTCTTGTCATCTTTGGTCTTGACAAAATCAAAGTAACGGAGTAACAAGTTGTTTTTTGATGGGGTAACTAATTATTACTGAAATTGAGGTAGTAATTCGTTACACTTCTCACTACTGGGAAAAGTAATATTATTACTGTAACGCGTTACTAGTAACCATTGCACCGTTACCACCCAAGACTGCTCACACTTAGCCGCTCTGCCCCCTACTGGTGTCCCACCAGCATTAGGTTGACATCAACCAACTGTCAATGTCAATCACACAACAGCGACAGAGCTAGCCATCTCAAGACCACAGTACAGTACCTCCAAGTTATAATAGCTGTGTAAATGATCTCATCAATAGATGATGTGTGTCAAGTTTTGATGCCAAGGTATTTATTTCAAAAGATACTGTATTTTCAGAAATAAACAATCCTTCACCTGTATCAACAGCATTACCCTTAGTTTGGAGAAATGTGCTAAAGCAGTAGAGAAAAACTCCATCCATACCCAGGACGACAACTATAAAGATAATTGCAACGTAAAATCTATCAATCATTCCAAGTTAAAGGGATAGTTCAGATTTTTTTTTAACCCTAGCCCTATTTGCTACTAACTCAAGGTGCCCTTCTTTTTTCATCATCTTTTACCATTACTGAAAAATGTTCTGCCAATTCACCACTGCCTTCGGCTTCCAATGTACCTGGAAATGTCTTAAACACCACATAAGCTAAAGAAAGTCACCACATTTGACGAAGATAAATATCTTATGTGTCACTTGTTTTCTGAAAGGTTTTGCCATTGTGATATAATACAGTATCTGAGGAGGAATTCCTCTTCTTCCTCCTTAGACATCGTATTAAGGTACGATAGAGCAACTTTTCAGGGGGAAAAAAACAAACATTTCAGGAAAATAAATGCATGGCATTCTAGTCAGATATGGTGACTTTCTTCAATTTATGTGGAGTTTCAGATACATTTTCAGATACACTGGCTATACTATGGCAGTGGTGAATCAGCAGAAAATAACAGTAAAAGCTTATGAAAAAATAAGGGTGTCTTAAAGGTCCCATATTACCACTCAGTACCACTCACATTATGCATTCCAACATGCCTCTATACCCCTCCGTTTCAGTCCTGTCCTTGAAACAAAGCAAACTTGTGAGGATAACGTCACAATAGCCACGCCCAAACTGCACCCACTGAAAGGAAGCAAGGTTGGGCTTTTGTATGTGGATATGGAACGTCAACTCATTCACAAGATACCGATTTTCACAAGTAGGGCTCAGTAGTCACAAGTAGGTGTCACTCCTAAAGCCCCGATTGGCTTGAAAAATGTCCATGCATTGTGAAAAAAACAAACAAACAAAACCAAAAAAAACACCACCCCACACACACACACAGTCACAGTTCATAGTGAAGGACTCTTTTTTATAGAACGGTATGGAAAATCATATTAGATAGTTAGATAAAGTTAGATACTGATTTCACACACCGCAAGATAGGTCTGTCCTCCCTCCCTATCCAATGGTGATAGAGGCAACAGTACATCAAAATAATACGTTCTTAGAAATCGCAGGTAACGAGGCAAGCTCGCGCATCTTCGCTTGGATGGAAATGAGTGGCGTAGTCCCATTATATGACAATCTGTAAATCAACCTGGCATCAATTTCTGACAAACCAGCCCATAGCCATCAACACACAGCCACATGTTATCTGTCCACAGTGCGTAAAGCAACACGATCGAGGTCCCGTGGCTTTATGGGCTGGGCAATTAAAAGTGATTTGAGGTGCGGGGGGGATCTCTGACCCAGCGTCTGGTGGTCCTTGCCTCATTACCTACTAGTGTGCGACACCTTTCCAGTGGTTTGACAAGAGATTCTGGCAAGGTCATTCATGCTCTCTGTCTTCATAGTCTTTTCGGAGTTGAACAGGTGTTTTGAAGGCTTAAAGCTACGCCCATTTGCTCTTTTTTTGCTCTATTATCTATTAGTCCTTATTCACGCACTCACGTCGGAAATGCTTCTGATTCAGTCCATTATGAATGTTTTAAACTCTTATTCATTTACAGGCGATTGTTTAAAATGGTCAATTCCGTGGCACGCGGAGAAAATAGACCAGGCGCGGAAACTACCGCTGAAGAAATATCAAGTCTATTTTTGAAGTATCAAGTCAAGATGATGCTGGCCAGTTGGCTCCGCCGTCTGGCTGAGGATGAGAGATGGCCTGGCCCGGGGGGGTTTCTCATTGTACCACTGCAGGAGAAACACTGAACTGAACCTGTGATTCTCAACTGACACTCTCAGATATGTCAGAAATCATTTTGTGAGTTTGTTTGTTTGTGTTTTATTTTTGTTCTGTCTGTGTTGAATTACATGAATGGTCCCAAAAAAAAGGGAAAGAAAATCATTTTGTGGGAAATCTTCACTAAATATTAACTTTTTATATATATATATATATAAATCCCACATTTTCCAACCCTAGTTCAAAGCACCAACAAAGCTGAGATAAGCCTCTAGTGAGGTGTGCGACTGAGCTGTGGATCACTGACAGACAGACACACACACACACACACACACACACACGGAGTTGGGGATGATCTGTACATGTATGACTGTAGTCTACAGTGCAATATATATATATATATATATATATATATATATATATATATCAAGATGAGAGACACAAATATAACAAATCAAACAACAAAGGAGTTGCCCACAGAGGGAATATTAGAGGAGAGGAGTGTGGAGGAGGTGAGTGCAGCTTTGAGCTCTGAGGTTGGTTGGAAAGTCGGCTGTGGTTCATGTCTTCTGGGGCCCCTGGCTGTCTTTGCTCAGTTGTGTGTGTGAAGCCGGCCCTTGATGTGCTAAAACGATAAAGACATCAGCCAGAGGTTTGACTCTGAAGGTGTGTGTTTCCAGGCTCTCATCTCTTTTATGTTGGGTTCTGGTCAGAAGCTGATTATGAAGGAGTTCTGTTTCACAGCGTTTTCACGTCAGCTTTCTAAGACACCTGCAGCCATGAAGAAAAGAAAAAAGCGATTCTCAGCTGTAAGACTGAACCAACTAAGTTAGCGGCTGGAAGAGAAGCACCGATGTGAACACTGGCAGGTAAACTCTATGCAAGGAAAATGAAAAAGGAGCACCCTCTTCTCCCTTAACTACTATGCCCTTGAGCGAGGCACTTCCAACTGCTCCAATAGAGTTGCTCAGCATCCAGCAGTGCGAGACTATCGCAATGTGAGTATCTAGAAAAGCGCTAGATAAATGCGCTGATCATTCGTTCATTCATGTCCGTGATCGTGCAGAGCAGCGTGTAGGTGTGCGACGTTGCGTTTCCCCGTGACGACACATCAGCCGTGCACAACGACGAACCTACTAGAACCCACGAGTGCAGCGGCTATAGTGATGCTCCTTCTGAGCACCTGAAGAACGAAGCAGCTTGAACCCCTGTGCAGGCGGGCCGGTCCGGAGAACCGTGCGAGAGGATCAGGCAGCCCTCGGTAGCCGCACCGGAAGCCTGATCGACGCATCGTTCAGCTTCTACCAAAATGGAGGAATGCCATGAACCCAGCTCATTGGCTATATTGTTGTCATTTGATTATAATCACCTGTTGTTTTCCCTCTTGAAGAGGCTTCAGTAGCCAGCATGTCTGTGTTGAA